>PVJS01040686.1:0-18321 GCA_004027185.1 Glis glis
ATCTGGGTTCGCGGTCAGCCTCAGCTACTTAGTGAGGCCCTGTTTCAAAATAAAGAATAAAATAGGGCTGGGGGTATAGGTCAGAGGTAGAATGCCCCTGGGTTCAATCCCCAGTACTAAAAAAAAAAAAAAAGAAAAAAAATCAAATATATTCAGTAACGACAGTAAAAACCATTTAGTCTTTGTTATGTACTTGATAATTTTGTATAGCTTTTATCTGCCAAAAATATTTCAGAAATAAATCTGTGTGTATATTATATACAACATAAGACTCAAATTTTTGGTCTGCAGGCAAGAATTAGCACCAAATATGCATTTTAAAAGGACATACTTTCAGTCGGATGTGTTTGTGCATGCCTATAATCCCAGTACTTGGGAGGCTGAGACAGGAGGATCACAGGTTCAAGGACAACCTCAGCAACCTAGTAAGACCCTGTTTCAAAATAAAAAATAGCCGGGCATGGTGGCACACACTTGTAATCCCAGTACTTGGGAGGCTGAGACCAGAGGATCCAGGTTCGTGGCCAGCCTCAGCTACTTAGTGAGGCCCTCCACAACTTCATGAGACCCGGTTTCAAAATAAAGGATAAAAAATAGGGCCGGGGGTGTAGCTCAGAGGTAAAACACCCCTGGGTTCAATCCCCAGTACCGCAATAAATAAATAAATAAGTAAATAAATAAATAAATAAATAAATAAAATAAAATAAAAAATAAAATAGGGCTGGGGGTGTAGCTCAGAGTTAGAATGCTCCTGGGTTCAATCCCTAGTACCACAAAAAAAAAAAACAAAAATAAAAATAAAAGGACAGACTTTCACCTAATCCTTAAAGCAATTAGTAATAATTTAGGACTAAATTTGAATTGTATGAGGAATTGCACTTTAATTCCATTCCTGAGAAATAACCAGAATTAGCAGAGTCACCTAGTTTCTGAAGCCCTCTCTCAAAATTGCTGCCATTGGACTGAAAGTGTTCAGACGGCTGTCACACTTCAACACAACAAAAATACTGAAAGCCATTCAAGAACTTTAGCATCATGTTTTTAATGAAACCACAAACATGATATAGTGTGGATTCCAATGGACTAGATGCCATCAAAAGATATCTTAAGGAAGCCCGGAGCCATGGGACACGCCTGTAAATCCCAGGACCTTGGAGACTGAGACAGGAGGATCGCAGGTTCGTGGCCAACCTCAGCAACTTGGTGAGACTCTCAGCACCCAAGCGAGACCCTGTTTCAAAACAAAAATTAAAATGGGCTTGGGGAGCAGGTGTAGCTTGGAGGTAGAATGCCTCTGAGGTTCAATCCCCAGTACCACACACACACACACACACACACACACACACACACACAAATAAATAAATAAAATAGAAGCCGGCATGGTGGAGCATCCTGTAATCCTAGTATTTGGGAGGCTGAGTCAGGAGGATCGCAGGTTTACTGCCAGCCTCAGCAACTTAGCGAGAGCCTCAGCAACTTAGCGAGAGATCCTGTTTCAAAATAAAAAATAATAAAGGGCTGGGGGTGTGGCTTGGAGGTAGAATGTCCCTGAGTTCAATTCTAGTACAAAGAAATTAAAATAAAATAAAATGATATCTTAAGGTGCATGGGACTATGGATTGGCTAACTTAGGCTCAGAACCAGTTGAAGGAACATCAGTCATGACAGAGCACACCTCTGGAAATGGGTAAATATCAAAGACCACGCCTCCCCTCAAAATGCAACTCTTCTGAAACTACTTCTTTATGCCAAGGAAGAGTAATATACACAAATTAAGACAAGCTGGGCATGGTGGCACACACCTGTAATCCCAGTACTTGGGAGGCTGAGACAGGAGGATCGTAGGTTCGAGGCCAGCCTTAGCCACTTAGAGTCTTAGCAACCTACCGAGACCCTCTTTCAAACCAAAAAATAAATTGGGTTTGGGGTGTAGCTCAGAAGTACAATGCCCCTGGGTTTAATCCCCAGTACCACCACCACCACCCCAAAAATAGGACAGCAGTTTTCAAAAGTATTTCTTGGCAGAAAAGTGTGCCCACACGCCCAAGTCCCCGGAGATAGCAATGCAGGGCCACACGGAAAAGTGAGACCTAAACCAAAACTCTCATTTCCCCGAGGGACAGTCAGATGATTCCTGGAGTTTCAGTAATAAGGATAATTTTCATGATTTGGGGGACTTTCCAGGCCCACATGAATGGCAGTGTTGTGTGCTCAGAATGCGGCTGTTTTCGGGTTCAGAAGCACAGAAGATTAACGTGGCTTGATCATTCTAATTTCCCCATATTTGTTTAACCACGACAGTCCTTTATAAGACCAAAGAATCCTCCCTGCCCCTGACCTACCTCAGAGTTTTCTATGCTCATTACTCGAGGGCACAGAGAACCTGAGAAGTACTTTTTCTATGCTCCAGTTCAGTTGCAGCCGATAGAAAAGACTTCCTCCCCTCCCCCAGACAGAGAAAACACCTCCCTAGAAGCAGAACCGAGAGGATCACTGAAGATTTTCTCTTCGTTCCAATATTGACTTTGCGAATCCACCCATCTCTGTTATACACGAAGCATTACATGAAACCCTGGTAGAGGAGGGGCCCCCTCAGAACTCTCGAGAACAAGGCAGGAAGCTAGATGTACCGCATATGTCTTCTCACATTTTGACAGCAGTGCACAGGAAGCAGAGGCCCTGGCAGACGGGCCACCTGACTCTACGGACACACTGGGCTTTGCAACAACGCTTCTACCTAGCACAGAGACGCAGCCTGCTCTTCGTTGCTTTTGGAATAAAAGGAAACCATCCCAAACAAAAATGCCCCAGGCGACAGTGCTGGTCACAGAGCTGGTGCCAGAAATCCGGGCAGGGCGTCGTCGCTAGCAAAGGAATGTCATCTTTTCAATATGGAACAAGGAACAAGGCTCTAATGGGGCAGGCCTGGCGGAACCCCAGCTTTCCCCCTTGCACCCAGACAATGGGGACATTGTCAGGCAGAAGCTGCAACACAGACTTCTATCCTCCTCTTTAGAGCTTTTCCAGGGATGAGTTCTAGGGTCTGCAGAACAAAAATTTCCCCATTCTGGTGTCTGCTCCTTATCCACATGATACGTCTAGTCTTCTTTCTGAAGCACGAAAATCCTGAACAATAACAACAAAAAGCACAAGAGAAATTTCCAATCCCAGTGACATTAGGACAGAAGCTCAGTAACAAGGAAACATCTAAAAACATGTGCGCATTTTATGGCATGAGCTTTGTGTTATGCTAGTATGATTGTTGTAGTTAAGGACATATACTTTTGACACAACATGAAAACAGAAAATAACTATTTCACCTGGTGTCCCATGGAGGGGACAGCAGGCTGTTTCCAAAGCTGGAGGAAGAACGGGCTTTGTATCCTAATGAGAGACATATGACAGTCTCCAACAGTTTGCTCTTAACGGGATTTTCTGGAGTCATTTTACCTACATGTGATTTTTGTCTTGTGGGCTAAGATTGGAATCTAGGCCCTGATAAAGAGGTAAGGCTTTAATTAACTCCGCTGTGTAAGGCTTCACCAATCTCTCAAGATGTCAAAACAGAATCTACCAGGAATTTGGAGATACTTAGAGTCACTGGCTTTGAAAAGATAATTTGAAGAGTTTCAGGGAAAAAGTCAGTGCAGAAATATATCCAAGGAGGTTTCTACAGTAACCGTTTCAGTAACAGGATCAGATCATCAATCAAGGTCACAGATAGTAGAACTTGGTCTTATCAGCTCCTGGTTTCCTCAAATGTGAAATGCAGGAGGAAAACAACCTATTCCACCTACACTTCTAAAATTATAAGGATCAAACAAAACTGAACACTCACCCTCCCAAAAAAACAAACAAATACATGTATGGCAGACGCTACTAGATCTCTACCACGTTCATTATTTCTTGCATATTAAGAAATCTATACCTGGGCACATGGCTAGACTACATTTCCCAGTCTCCTTTGCAGTTGTCTGGTCATGTTACCAGTTCTAGCCAATGATGTATGGCATCCCAGGACCAGCTTTTAAGAAGCAGGTGTGCAGCCTCCTCTGGGCTCTTTTACCGATTTTGGCGGCTATGATTAGATGATGCTTAGGAACTCACTAATGCCAAAGGACAATACTGGATGGAGCCTGAGTTTCTAGTCACTGCATGAAAGAGAGCAAGTTTCCAACCAGGGATACGTACCTTGAACTGTTACCTAAGAAAATGCATTTTTTGGAGTGCTTTTTTTTTGGCACTGGGGTTTGAACCCAGGGGCATTCTACTTCTGAGCTACACCCCCAGCCCTATTTTATTTTAATTTTGAAACAGGGTCTCACTAGGTTGATGAGAATCTCACTACTTGCTGAGGCTGGCCTCGAACCTGCAATCCTCCTTTCTCAGCCTCCCAAGTACTGGGATTACAAGTGTGCGCCACCACGCCCATCTTGGTGTGCATTTTTATTTCAGCTAAGCCTAGCCATTTTTCATAGCTAGCATAGTAGCAACTTCCCTATATGAAAACACTTTTGAAACACTGAGGTTATAGAAATGTAAGATTTTTATTGTTTCTGTGGTTCTATAAACATGGCAGGTGGGGACAGAGACAATTATGGAGAGCGGAAAACCAGCCCTGCCCTGTCATAGAGAAGGTGAGTGACCTAAAAAAATAGGAAGGCCTTCCCCGATGATTTCACTTCTCATTACTGCCTTGCAAGGTAAAGGAGAGGGAGAAGAGAGTGAAAGCCCTCTGCCTGCATCTCTAGGAAAAGGGTCAGAAAGAAAGATGACCGAAACACTCTCCTTCCCAAAGCGACTAAATTATTATCTACGAGGGTATACGTTTTATTTAAGCAGAAATGATTTTCAATCATGGTTACTGTCACTCTCACGAAAGCCCCAAAGTATACTTTAAATTCTGTGACAAAAATAACTTTCTTTCCCTTCCTCCCTTCCTCCCTCTCTTCTTCCTTTCTTCTTTTTTTGTGGTACTGGGGATTGAATCCAAGGGCATTCTACTTCCACGCCATACCCCCAGTCCTTTTAATTTTGAAACGGGGTCTCGCTAGGTTGCTGAGAGGCTCATTTAATTGCTGAGGCTGGTTCTCCAACCTGCGATCCTCCTGTCTCAGCCTCCCAAGCACTGGGGTTACAGATATGTATCACCACACTTGGCTACAAATAACATCTTTACTTATTTATTATTTGCGGTATTGAGGGATTGAACCCAGGGGCATTCTACATCCGAGCTACATCCCCAGCCCTATTTTTAATTCTTTATTTTGAAATAGGGTCTCACTAGGTTGCAGAGGGCCCTACTAAGTAGCTGAGACTGGCCACGAACCTGTGATCCTCCTCTCTCAGCCTCCCAAGTACTGGGATTACAAGCATGCGCCACCACGCCTGGCTTACAAATAACATCTTTAGGTTTGGGTTTTTTTGGTTTGGTGCACTTGTAATACATGGGTGCCATGCAGTTTTAGAGAATAATGCTGAGGAATCTGGGGAAAGCAACTTATTTAGTCCCCTACCTACTATTTGATTTAAATCAGAAAATGGAGTATAGATTTTCGGTAAAAATTTTTTTTTGTGTGTGTGGTACTGGGGATTGAACCCAAGGGCATTCTACCTTTGAGTTACAACCCAGTCCTATTTTATTTTTATTTAGAGTCAGAGTCTTACCAAGTTGTTGAGAGTCTCGCTACATTGCTGAGGCTGTCCTAGAATCTGCAATCTTCCTGTTTCAGCCTCCCAAGGACTGGGAGGCGTGCGCCACCACGCCCTGCTGGTGAATTTCTTAACTGACCAAAATGTTCATGAAATACCTATGTAAGGTATCAATGGGAGGTGAGCCACTTTCAAATTGGCAGGTTAACCATGAGTACTGGGAATTCTTATACTAGATGACAAAGGCAAAAACCTTGACCAAAACTTGCAGACCTTTAGTTTGTTCGATAGACAAAAACAGCAAATGAAACTATCCTAGATGTTTTCCAGTAACAAACAAGCAAAGTAAACATTTAAGCCAGCATTCCTGAACTTTCAACCATCAAAAGAATTATAAACCGCTTAAAACCACCAAATTAAATAAACTATTTTCACCAGGCCAACACGAGGGAGGAAAAAAATAGAGGGTTGCAGGCTAATTCAAAATTTACCCTCCACTTCCTGTTTATCGAAACACCAGAAGGGGTAGAGAAAAGACAGCTTTTTCAACCCAAGATGATTTCTCAATTTAGAACAGAATTTGTGCAGAAGAAGAAAAATGTTTTCTCCTTTGTAGGAATTATCACTAGAAAAGCTACATGGTTGTTTCAGTTGTCTTGATGCTCCTGGATATGAAGGAAGATTTTGTAGGTTGAGATTTTCCTTTTCTTTAAAAAAGTAGAAGCTGGGCGTGGTGGCGCATGCTTGTAATCCCAGTACTTGGGAGGCTGAGACTGGAGGATCGCAGGTTCGCGGCCAGCCTCAGCTACTTAGTGAGGCCCTCCGCAACTTCGTGAGACCCGATTTCAAAATAAAGGATAAAAAATAGGGCCGGGGGTGTAGCTCGGAGGTAGAACGCCCCTGGGTTCAATCCCCAGTACCGCAAAAAAAAAAAAAAAAAAAAAGTAGAGCGAGCCCACAGTGCACTTACGTCTATTATTCCACACACTAATTTTTAAGAGAGTTCCGAAGACAACAGCAAAGAGAACATATCTTTTGCCGTGAAGGTTAATGCTGAGGTGGAAGGCAGGAATTACTAAGAAAATGAGCTGGACTTGGCTACCAGAGGCCTCATCCTGTTTATAAAATTTCACAAAAGTTTACATGAATGTGTATCATTGCAAACCCTATATAATGAGGTGCATTTTATCTATATATCATTGCAAACCCTATATAGTTAGGTACGGTATATCATTAGATAGAAAGTATTAAGTTACACCACTCTGTTTCGTCATGCAATTATATCTGACTTATGACAATCAATTTATATCGACATTAATTACCAAATATTTAAATACAATTGATTTTTTTTTTGCAGTACTGGGGATTGAACCCAAGGGCATTCTACCTCTGAGCTACACCCTCAGCCCTATTTATTTTGATTCTTTATTTTGAAACAGGGTCTCACTAAGTTGAGGAGGGCCTCACTATATAGCTGAGGCTGGCCGCAAACCTGCAATCCTCCTGTCTCAGCCTCCTAAGTACTGGGATTACAAGCGTGCGCCACCACGCCCAGCTTCAATTGACGTTTTTTTTAATGCACTGAGGAGGCCCTCCTACTATGTGTGTGTCTCTCCAGCACTGTGCTACCCATCGGGGATCAAGAGATGACAGGAGATACGCTCCCCCACCTCCTGCAGAGTCTACAATCGGCTGGAGGAGGCTGATATTAAACCAACGACTCAACAATAATAATTTCAGTTATGATAAGTGCTACAAAGGTGAACCACAAAAAGTGTAAAAGAAAGCGCCCTACACTGGGGTCCCAGAGAAGGCTTCTCTGGGGAAATGAAAACGAGTCCTTTTAAATATCTAGTGCATTTCCCTGGTGGCTTACGGAGCATGATGCAAACTCAGGTTGACACGAAGGACTTTCCATTCGGTCACATCGTTTCTCAGAGTTGATTTCCTTCCAAGTTCTCTTACCTTCCAGCCCCACCATCCACTTTTGCAGGGAACGCCCCTCTCCCCTCCCCCACATGGAAAGTACTCAGGCATCTGTAAAATCCAGTCTCTTCTATACAGCTTTGGCTGAATTTGTCCAAGAAAGCTAAGTTCCAGTCCTACCCAGTGCCATCTATTGTTATTATATATATATATATATATATATATATATATATATATATATATATATTTATTTATATATTTATATATATATATTTATATTTATATTTTGTTTTTAGTGCTAGAGATTGAACTGAGGGGCATTCTACCTTCGTTCTACACCCCCAGCCCTATTTTGTTTTTTTATTTGGAAACAGGGTCTCGCTAGTTTGCTGAGGCTGGCTTTGAACCTGTGATCCCCCATCTCAGCCTCCCGAGTACTGGGATTACAGGCACGCGCCACCACGCCTGGCTTAGGTCTACTATTTGACAGGCACTGTTTTATGTACTTTCTAGGCACTGGATCACAACACTAGGAACAAAATACCCCAACCCTTTAATTTCTATATCCTCGAGCCTGCTTCATAGAAGGTGCTTAATACACATCTGACAGATAAGGCGATAAATCAATTCTCTACTGGAGGCCGAGTTTGGGATCTCTAAGGCCTATCACAGTCAGTGTGATTGACATAATGTTTACAATAATAAACTTGAAGGAAGGCTTCATAATGCAGTTTAGCACGTAGACATTGTCCTGCTTCTGCTATTGTCTTTAGCAATGCTATCTCATTCTTGGGGCTCAATACTACAGTGAGCCCCTAAACAGAAGCATCTATTAGGGTGAGGAAAGCTAAAAATATTCTCCAGACAGAGCACACTGTTCATGTTTATCCACACCAATTAAAAAAAAAAAACATGTAGTTTTAAGTGGCCTTGGTCAAATAAAATCACTAAGCACATTTATAGTATTCAATAGAAGTTCTAAAATTAAGTGCAGACATCCATCTTCCTGATTAGAAAACTTTTTGTGAGTGAACACCCTGCTTACTGTCTGCCAGGAAAACCCGGCCCTGTGGCCAAACACTGTCATAGAGACCCCCGTCTCTTCAGAGGCAAAGAAAACAAAAGCAGATGAGAAAATGGATAGAATGAGCCCTGAGGGACTACGGGGGCTGGCAGAGTTGAAACTCATAAAATAGAACTGTTTTAAATAGAAGGCTGCCAACGTGACCTCCAGCAATGCCCTGGCGGAGGTCCGCGCCATCAGGCAGCCTGGGCTGCATAGACTCTCCAAGGTTGGCACACAGAGGGGCACTTGCCACCCATCAGTGGCAGCGCGGTGGGTGTGTGCCTGTGTGGGGGGGTCCTACCTGCTGACTGTCCCTTCTAAGCAAAGCGTTGTACCTTAGGCGCTCTTCTTTTTCTGATTTTTTTTTTGAAAGATGTCACTTCATCTATGAGACAATCAAGATGATAGGGTGTTTGGGATGCCCCTCCCCAGTTTGTTTTCTTACTTAGCAGCCCTGACCATAACATGCCACTGCTTCCTACCTGCTGTTCAAGTGTGGCAGATGCAATGGGGAGTTTTACAACACGTTCTGGATTCCAGTCCCAGCTCCAGCAAAGGCTAGCTGTGTGTCCTTGACTTGGTTCCTTAACTTCTCTGAATCTTAGCTTCCTCGTCTATAAAAATGGGGGTCAGAAAGCCCGCCCTGCATAGCTGCTACTGGAATTAAATGGGCTGTGGGTATAAAGTGCCCAAATGAGCCAGGTGTGGTGGTGCACACTTGTCATTCCAGTACTTGGTTGGGAGGCTGAGACAAGAGGATCGCAGGTTCGAGGACAGCCTCAGTAAGTAGTGAGACTTTCATCAACCTAATGAGACCCTGTTTCAAAATAAAATAAAATAAAAATAGGGCTGGGGGTGTAGCTCGGAGGTAGAATGCCCCTGGGTTCAATCCCCAGTGCCAGAAAAAATAAGAAAAACTTAAGAAATTAAAAATCTGGGTGTGGTGGTGCACGCCTGTAATCCCAGTACTTGGGAGGCTGAGACAGGAAGATCGCAGGTTCAAGGGCAACCTCAACAAGTAGTGAGACTCTCATCAACCTAGTGAGACTCTGTTTCCAAATAAGAAATAAAATCGGATTGGGGGTGTAGCTCGAAGGTAGAATGCCTCTGGGTTCAACCCTCAGTACCACTAATAAATAAATAAATAAATAAATAAATAAATAAAGTACCCAAATTCTTGGGGGTACAGAAGGCATCCAGCAATTACAAGGAAATCACTAATTTGGATGATGAGGAAGCAGGCACTGAGTGTGAATGAGGGGGAGAAGTAATAACCAGACAGGGAGAATGGTCTTGAGCCTAGCAAGTCATGGAGCCCGGGCAGGTGGACATCCTTTTCATGAGGAGGGATGCGGCAGTCCCAGGCCGACAGTCCACCCAAACCAGCGGGTCTCCATCTTTAGTGTGAGCACTTTGGGACACCAGCTTCTGAGTGTTAGAAGCTGTGAGAAGGGACATATCACCATGACCAGGCAGGGGTCAAAGAATTACAGTCCAAGCATCAAATCTGGCCCACTGCTTGCTTTTATAAATAAAGTTTTATTGGAACACAGCCACACCGATTCTCTGACATGTCATCTCTGGTTCCTTTCACGCTACAATGGCAGAGTTGAGTCCTTATGACAGAGGCCACACAGCCTGCAAAGCCTAAAATATTTCGCCTCTGGCTTTCTGCAGAAACAATTTGCCAACTCCTGTTCTACAATAATCCCTGGGATCTCACGTTGGGTCTTAAACTGAGTCTTGAAGGACAGAGGCTGTGGCTTTTTTATTTTTATTTTTTGGTATAAAGGAATGAAGAAATGCTGAAAGAAGAGTGAAGAGTACTAAGATTAGAACTGATGTTACCTCACTGTGTGCAAAAGTAATTATTATTAGTTAATGATAGCCGGGTTTGGTGGCACATGCCTGTAATCCCAGTATGTGGGAGGCTGAGACAGGAGGATTGCAGGTGCCAGACCAGCCTCAGCAATTCAGTAAGACTCTCATCCACCTAGCAAGACTGTGTTTCAAAACAAAAAATAAAAAGGGCTGAGGGTGTAGCTTGGAAGTAGAATGTCCCTGGGTGTTATCCCCAGTAACACACATACACACACACACAAACACACACACACACACACACATACACAAACACACACACACACACAAGTTAATGATAATACAAACAATAATTAAGCACATATATTTACTATGTGGAAGACACCATTCTATATGCCTTACACTCAGTAACTTACTTACTTTATGCTCACAACAAAACTATGATGGAGGTGGCATTACCCCCATTTTTCCAGATGAGAAAAGAGAGACAGAAATTTTAAGAGGCTCGTCCAAGGTCCTCTAGGAAGTAGCCCAACCGGGATTCAAGTCCTGGTACTCTCACACCAGACTCTGCACTCTTTGAAAGCTAAGAAAACAGAAGTGTAAAATATGAGTAAGGTCAAGATTGTGCATACATCTCAGAGTATGCACTCTGAGAAAAAGAGACTGTTTCCTAAAGACGCATCGTTTTATGTTGTATTGTCTTAGCATTTTAAATATTGCTTTATGTTTTTTATGGCCAAACCTCCTTGCCTAACCACACCACACATTCACTCTGTGTCCTCTTTGTGCCTTGCAAAAAAAGTGCCACCACTCAGCTGGAAATCCCCTCAAGGGGACATCCCAAGGGCGTGTCTAGAGGTTGGGTTGCCATGGTGATGTTGTGTCAATACAGCAACTTCTGGCCATTCCCAGAGGTGAACCACAGCCCATTCATTAAGTTCTGACCATCACTGTCTGCAGCGGTGGCGGAGACTGCCACCTGTTCCTTGGGAAGATGGAAGGTTCTCTTTCCCAAATAATAGACAATAAGATTGTTCTGGTTATGACAGGCAGAGGCTACTGTAAGCATTACTTCTTAAAGATCTATTCTGGGTTCTGTTTGGGAGTCCTCCTTGGAAGCACAGGTCCCCCGGGCCAGAACAGTGACCTTGGATCTCTAGACAAAGGCTGGACCAGCATCTATAGGTCAACCAGGGAGGGGCTCATGGTGTATCTGCCGGTAGCCCAAAATGGAATCTTCCATGTGGCCCATTGTGAATATCAAATTAAACATTTGTAAGATTCCAAAAAAAGTAGTTGATTCTCTATCCATTACCTTATTATCACAAGGGAGAGATTCCAAATAGATAGTCTCCAATTGAATTAACTTTTTAGATAGCATAAACTGATAGACATTTTCTCAAGGACATCTTGGCTATTTTCATCAAAAGCTTTAAAAATGTGCAAAGCCATTGACTAGAAAGTTCACTTCTAATTTGTCTCAAGAAATTTATCAGAGATATACTTAAAGGCATATACTTAAAGTGCTATTTATAAAAGAGACAAATTAGAAGCACCCTAACTATATAACTATAGGGGGTTAGTTAAATAAATTATGATAGAACCATAAGCCATTACACTAATTATATTATCATAAAAACTATGCAGTTGTTTAAATTCTGGTCATGAGATATTATTAAATTTTAAAAGCAGGTTAAAAGCCCAAATCTTATTTTTATATTTAAAAAACACAACTCATAGAAAAACGGAGGGTTTGGGGGGGTACTGGGGACTGAACTCAGGAGCATTCTACCTCCCCTACACCCCCAGCCCTATTAAATTTTTATTTTGAAACAGGGTCTGGCTAAGTTGCTGAGGCTGGCCTCGAACCTGAGATCCTCCTGTCTCAGCCTCCCAAGTATTAAGATTACAGGTGTACATCACCATACCTACCTGAAAAACTGAATTTTAACAGGGTTTTCTCCCAAGCTAGAATCATGGGGTTTTTTTTAATACAGTAAAAGCTATATTGTATTGATAATTTTAAAAAACAATTAAGATTATATTTTATTTTTTAAAAGGCTTATTTCTTTTTCCTTAGTTGTTACATTTTACTTTTACCTGCTCATAGTTTTTAGTTCTGTGAATTTTTTTTCACTCTATTTTCCTAGCATGCGAAAACACAGGCCAAGTCTTTCTCTATGATCAGGAGGAAAGGCATTCTATGTGCCTTTCCTCCTGATCACAAAAATTATCAAATCCAACACCTGGCCAGAGAACTTATCTGACCTTGCTGGGTTTATGGTTCTGTTAAAAAGGCGTACCATACCGGGTGTGGTGGTGCATGCTTGTAATCCCAATACTTGGGAGGCGGAGACTGGAGGATCCGGGTTCACGGCCAGCCTCAGCTACTTAGTGAGGCCCTCTGCAACTTCGTGAGACCCGGTTTCAAAATAAAGTATAAAAAAATAGGGCTGGGGGTGTAGCTTGGAGGTAAAACACCCCTGGGTTCAATCCCCGGTACTGCAAAAAAAAAAAAAAAAAAAAAAAAAAAGGCGTACCATCCTACAACTCTGAACTACTCATCTAAGTTGATCCAAGTCTGTATGGGAAAGGTTTTGCTTTTGTTGGGGTTTTTCCCAAAAAGAGCCAGGGCCCCAAATTAAAACACAAGATCAGAGAATTAGCTAACTATGAGCTGATTAAAAGAGTTTGCACTGTGCAGACTGAAACGACTCAATATGCAGTCCTTGTATCTGCTGCAAGACAGGACATGTCGGATAATTTCTTTCCCCGGGACATCATGGGGGCAGGGAGGCTGAGGTACACGATACCTCACCCAGATTTCTGGACATGAGGCGATTTAAAAGTTTTTGGAAATAAAGAAGTGTCTTGTTATTTAACTTTCAAATGAACACCAGAAAATGGTTAATTTACATCTCATTTAACAAATGAACAAAACGAGCTAGTATTCTATTGAAGCCTTCCCAAATCTCAGGGTACACTTAAGTAGATTCAGCTAAGGGTTACCAATAATAAAATGATAATTAGATGCACAAATGTTTAACTTTCTAACCAGTACCAATTTCCCATATAACTCTCCTACCCCTCATATTGGAAGCTACTGGAAGAAAGAGAATTCCTTTAAAATAACCCTCATAATCCTAAAGGGGGAGAGTTGTTCCTAAGTTTTCAATGAATTTCCCCAAACTAGCCTTACCTTGTAAAATGATATACATGTTTATCCCAATGATTTGAGAAGAGGGGAAGATTGACATAATTTCTTTGAGGGGCTGAGTGACATTTACACATTTGTTCAACCCACATCTTTTTTTTTTTTTTTGGTGGTAGTACTGGGGATTGAACCCAGGGGCATTCTACCTCTGAGCTACACCCCCAGCCCTATTTTAATTTTATTTTGAATCAGGGTCTCACTAGGTTGATGAAAGTCTCACTACTTGCTGAGGCTGTCCTTGAACCTGTGATCCTCCTGTCTCAACCTCCCAAGTACTGGGATTACAGGTGTGCGCCACCATGCCCGGCTAATCAACCCACATCTTTCATACCCACTATGTGCCAGATTGTGTGTGAGGTACTGGGCGACAGAGAGGGTCCCTACCCTCATATGCTCACAGGAATCATCATCATCATCATCATCATCATCATTTTATTATTATTGCAGTACTGGGAGTTGAACCCAGGGGTATCCAATCTATGAGCTACACCCCCAGCCCTATTTTATTTTTTTATTTTGAAACAGGGTCTCCTTAAGTTGCCGAGGGCCTCGCTAAGTTACTGAAGCTGTCCTTAACCTGTGATCCTCCTGTCTCAGCCTCCCAAGTACTGGGATTACAAGCATGAGCCACCACAACTGGCTTTTTCACAGGAATTAGACACGCAGTGGGGCAGACTGGATGTGAAAATGACCCCATTTTCCTCCCTTATATGTCCATTCCCCTTATTATGTGACTTTGAAGCTCGTTCCATGAAGAAATTCCTTCCTATTGAGTCCAGACTGACCTTAAGACTTGCTTTGGCTAATAAAGTGTGGCAGCAGTACCAGTGGGCGGCTTCTGAGTCTAGGCCTCGGGAGACCTGCAGGCTTCTGTTCTTTCCCAGAACCCTTTGCAAATAACCTGGGCCAGCCCACGTGGAGGTGAACTGAGGCTCCCCAGGAAATAGCAGGCCCAGAAGCAGAGCCAACTAGCTAACCTGCTGGTGACCCGAGACATGTGGTGGAGCATCACTAAGACCAGCTGCACCGCGCACCCGCGCCTGGCCAAAATGGTAGACCCATAGGACTATAAGCTAAATAAAGGGTTGCTGTGTCAAGCCATCAAGATTTAGCATGGTGTTTTTACACAACGGTACCTAACCAATACATATAGCACGTGCTAATTCTGATAAGCCAAATACACCAGTGCCAGGGAGCACCTGTAGTAGTATAGTATTCCAACATGTTAACAATTACGAATGAATCATGCAATGTAGATGTATAAACAACAGGTCTAAGCCAGGGGTGGTGGTGCATGCTTGTAATCCCAGTACTGGGGAGGCTGAGACAGGAGGATCGCAGGTTCGCGGCCAGCCTCAGCTACTTAGTGAGGCCCTCGGCAACTTAGTGAGACCCTGTTTCAAAATAAAGAATAAAAAATAGGGCTGGGGGTATAGCTCAGAGGTAGAATGCCCCTGAGTTCAATCCCCAGTACCACAAAAAACAAACAAAAAAACCAGGTCTGAACAGCCATCCACAGAGAACTTGAAAGAAGTTCTATGTCTAAGGGAGGGCTGGCTTGAGCCAGCTCTGGCTTCTTTCAGAAATGTTTCTGTGGATGAGTTGCATTTGCTTATGAGTCATTCTTTGTTTCTTTTCTCTCTTCAAAAACAGAAGATGCTCTTTCACTCAATGAAGCCCGCTGGAGTTGATAACAATTGTCTAGCTTGATTCAAAGCAGCCATATCCTCGCTGCCCCACGGTCAGCCTCCAGCACTCTGTAGCAGGAACTTGAAATCCAACCCCGCTGAATTTACTGCAGGCATACAGTAGCAAGTCCCTACAGGCTGAAAATCAAGCTGTAATTCAAAGGCCACAGGACTGAGGAAGCAGGCAGGAGATAAATCCCAATTTCAACCTTGGATTGTCTACAAGTTGATTCAGTGGACCGTCAGTCATATTTAAAAATAAAATAAAACTACAAAGACACCAGATGCCACGTTCTGAAGAGAAACAGGAGGAAGTTTCTCGGGACTCCTTCGAAAGGTTCTTATCTACAAAGATCCGCCATGTGCAGGTATTTTAAGGGCTGTGGAATCTTTAGCTCCAAATGGTCATTTGCAGATGTTCCTAAATTTTTTTTTGTTTTATTTTAGGGGGGTACTAGGGATGGAACCCAGGGGTGTTCTACCTTGGAGCTATACCCTGAGCCCAATTTTATTTTTTGTTTTGAAACAGGGTCTCTCTAAGTTGCAGAGGGCCTCACTAAGTTGCTGAGGCTGCCCTCGAACCTGCGATCCTCTTGTCTCAGCCTCCCAAGTACTAGGATTACAGGCATGCGCCACTGCCCCCAGCTCAGATGTTTCCAAATCTTAAACCAAAGAGAAATAACGAAGTACTGAAAGCCATCAAATACAACCAAATGTACCTCACCAATTGGAGGTGACCTTATAAATATCAACGTAGCCCACTTCCAGAGCCAAGTAGGGGGCCTCCGGAGAGCATGTGTAGAATGACAGTTTGCAAGGCACAGAGCATGGGCACTCACCTTACACCCCTCGCAGGCGCTGACCCCATAGTGGTACCCTGACGACTTGTCCTGGCAGACGAAGCAGGGCTTGTACACTCGCGGCGGAGGGAGAGGAGACGGAGGGCTGGGGACCAGTTCCTCGGAGCTGGTGCTCTGAGTTTCAATCGCTACAATGGAGGGGAGAAAGAAAGAGAGGATGCATTTCAGTTTCTTATTTTTTTCCATCAGTGAATTCACGTGCCTCTGTCCCAAGTTCAGCAACGGTGCTAGAGGGGATAAACCTGCTAAAAAGAGCTGTCATGGCGGGCAGTGGTGAGACTAATGTCCACACGGCACTCTGTGGTCAACAAAGCAATCTCATGCATCTCTCTAATTTGAAGTTCACCATTGCACCGGGAGAAAGGTAATGCTTATTACCAGTTCACTCTCAAGAGAAATGGAAACTTAGAGAGGGCAGAGACCTACCCAAGACCAGCAGGACAGTGGAGAGCCAAGGCCCCGAGTTAGATCTTCAGGCTACACACCTTGGAGTTTTCTAATCTTCTATTTCTCCCTAATTTCTCCCTCATGCAGAGCCTCAAAGGACTTGTTTGATCCTGTTGCCCACTTGACCAAAAGTAGATTTCCTTAGAAAAAAAATGAACCAAATGCCCAAACCAGCCATTCAACAAATATATGGCAAGGACTTGTAATAAGCTGCCATAATTGATCTCCTCAATTAGCAATATTTATAAGACCTTTACTACCCAAACACAGGTTTTTGCAGTAGCAGCAGCAGCACTTCAGAGCTTATTAGACACCATAGGATCAAACCAGGCCTGGTGGCCTGTAATCCCAGTACTTGGGAGACTGAGACAGGAGGATTGCAGGTTTGAGGTCAGCCTCAGCAACTTGGCAAGACCTTCAGCAACTTAGCAACACCCTGTTTCAAAATGAAAAATAAAATAGGGCTGGGGGAGTAGCTCAGAGGTAGAATGGCCCTGGCTTAAATCTCTAGTAACACACCACACACATATACATACACACAAAACACACACACACACACACACACACACACACACACACACACACACACATATACACGCACTGCCCTTCCTAGGGCCTAGGGCAAAGGTATAGCTCACCCACCAGTAGTGTATGTGCTCAGCATGCCTGAGGCCCTCGGTTCAATCTCTAGCACAAGGCAGAAAGACAGAAATAAAGACAAAGAAAATGTCCCTCCCCATTCCTGGTCACTCTATCTCATTATCTTATTTTCTATAAAATCTTAACTATCATTCAAATTCAGGAAATTTATTTACATACAATATTATATTTTCTATCAGTCACCCCTCCCCTCTACTCATTAAATACGGGTTTCCTGAGGCTGAGAAGCCCACCCATATTGTTCACAACTGTGTTCCAGGACTCGAAGTGGTCCTTGCACATTGCAGGTGATCAATAAATACTTGTTGAATTAATGTGTGAACTTTTCGTTTCCTTTTTCTTCCTCATTTCAAGGACTGGGTGCCCCTCTAAGTAGTTAAACGATAAAATGAGAAATCAAGTAGCTCTCTTATACTCATTTGCTTCCTTAAAAAAGTAATTAATGAGCCCTTTGGAACAGAATCAGCTATAATTATAGTATTTTCATAATTCAGAAGAATCTTGGAATGTATTCATTAGAGTTAGTACGGGTCCTAGTAGATAAATCTAAGAAGGTCTTTACTAGTTAGAGCCGAGGTGTTTGGGACAAAGACATCCATCTTGAGTGTATATTTCTTCTGGCACCGACTCTGGCAATCCTGGGAGAGCAGTGCCAAGTGTTCTCTAGAAGGTTCTGAGACATCGTCACTAAAGCTGTAAAAACGCAAGAGCACGCCTCACTGAGTGAATCGGCTTCACCGAAAGCAAATGAGGAACAATGACGCGAACAAGAAAACACTACTTGGTCGGGCGTGGTGGCGCACGCTTGTAATCCCAGTACTTTGGGAGGTAGAGACCGGAGGATCCGGGTTCGCGGCCAGCCTCAGCTCTCTTGCTCTCCCTGTCTCTCTCTCTCTCTCTCCCTGTCTCTCTCTCTCTCTACTTAGTGAGGCCCTCCGCAACTTCGTGAGACCTGGTTTCAAAATAAAGTATAAAAAATAGGGCTGG
>PVJS01040687.1:0-11010 GCA_004027185.1 Glis glis
GGTCTCACGAAGTTGCGGAGGGCCTCACTAAGGAGAGAGAGAGAGAGAGAGAGAGAGAGAGAGACAGCGAGAGCGCTGAGGCTGGCCGCGAATCCGGATCCTCCGGTCTCCGCCTCCCAAAGTACTGGGATTACAAGCGTGCGCCACCACGCCTGGCCACACACACACTTCTATAAAGTTATTCTATAAAGAATAAGTTTCCCTCAAGCAGTATTGCTATTTCCAAATATAGTTTGTGAAAGAGCAGTAGAATAAAGATTTGATCATTTTCTTTCATCCATTAAGTTGCAGAATAATGAGCTGATATTTAAGCAAATTGAAAATTGACCAATTATTTTTAAAGAACTATTTGGTGTGTCCCAATTAGTGGCAAATGTCATTTCCCCTTTTTCTGGGGGTGCATTGTAATTTTACATCATAATGGGGTACAGGATGTTAGAAAAATACATGCACACAACTCTTGCTGCTCTCCCCACCAGGTATCCCCCCCACCCTCACCCCACAAATCTTTAAGATTGGAATTGGTAATTTTGTGTACATTCATAGCATTATTTCTAAAATTGCATTACTTATGATTTCGCCCCCTCAATCCCCTTCATTCATTTCCCTGGAGTCCCTGCTCATCTATCTGATGTTGCCCTTATTTCCGAATATCTCTCTAGCTTCCACATGTAAGAGAGAACATACATCTACTCATTCTTTGGGAGTAGGTGTACTCAGTATAATATTCTTGAGTTCCGTCTGTTTTCTTGCAAATTGTCTAATTTTGTTCTTCTTTATGGCTGTTTTGTGATCCATTTATCCATTGATGGACATCTAGGCTGGTTCCATAATTTGGCTATTGAAAATTGTGCTGCTATGAACATGGATATGTAAGTATGATTGTAATATTCTGATTTCATTGCCTGTGGGAAGATGCCCAGGAGCACTATCGCTGGGTCATATGGTAGTTTCATTCCCAATCTTCTGAGAAACCTCCACACTGATTCACAAAGCAGTTATACTAGTTTGCAGTCCCACCTACAGTGTAGTAGGGTTCTTATTTCCCCACATCCTCACCAGCATTTATTATTGTTTGTGTTCTTGATGATTGTCAACCTAACTGGAGTGAGATGGAATCTCAGTGTAGTTTTTATTTGCATTTCCCTGATTTCTAAAGATGATGAACATTTTTTCATATATTTATTGGCCATTTGCAATTCTTTTGAAAAATGCCTATTCAGTTTGGTTGCCCATTTTTTAATTGGGTTTTTTTTTAGTGTTAAGCTTTTTAAGCTCTTTGTATATTCTAGATATTAGACCATTGTCGGATGGGTAGGTGGTGAAGATCTTCTCTGTCTCTGTAGAATCTTGATGGTTTCCCTTGCTTTGCTATGCAGAAGATTTTTTTTTTTTTTGGTACTGGGGATTGAACCCAGGGGCATTCTACCTCTGAGCTACACCCCCAGCCTTACTTTTTATTCTTTATTTTGAAACAGGGTCTCACTAAGTTGCAGAGGGCTTCACTAAGTAACTGAGGCTGGCCACAAATCTGTGATCCTCCTGTTTCAGCCTCCCAAGTACTGGGATTACAAGTGTGAGCCACCATACCCAGCTGAAGCTTTTATATTTAATGTTATCCCATTCATTAATTCTTGTTTTAATTTCCTGAGCTTTCAGGGTCTTATTGAGGAAAAAGACAAATATGCCCATTGTCACCACTTCTATTCAACATAGTACTGCAGAAGCCTGCAGAAGCCACAATGCTGGTAGCCGCCGGCACGGTTTGACCAAGATGGCACCGCTGCCACTTCTGCCATTGCGGCAGTTTGGGTCTGTGTCGTGCATGGAGCGAGTTGCTGGTCGCCTTCACTCTGCTATTCTGCAGCTGCTGGGTTCATAGCAGGTCGCTGGCGTCTCATTGGTCTTGTGTGGAAGCCACAATGCTGGTAGCCGCAGGTAAAGTCCTGCCAAGATGGCGCTGCTGCAGCCGCTGTGGCCACCACCGTGTGTTGAGTGTGGAGGAGCCGCTGCTCGCCTTGTCTCTGCTGATCTGCAGTTGAACTCACAGCAGGTCTCTGGCTTCTCTGCCGGGGCGTGTGGAGCCGCGATGCCGGGAGCGGCCGGCGTGGTCAGGCCAAGATGGCGCCGCTGTTCCTTAGCTAAAGCGCTTGGTGCTTTTTACTTTCCTCTGTTTTTTTCTTCTGGCTTTGATTCCATCACGTTTCAAATTTTTCGTTGTTCAGTTTAAGTTTTTGTTGCTTTTCTTCTCCTGTCGAGAAGTTGCTTCCATGGCAATTGAGATCCAAGTGTTAGAGAGATCATTATGTGATCTCTCCCTTAGTCGCCATCTTGGAACTCTCCGAAAATATTAATTTTAAAAAATATCACAGCATAATTGTTTATGTTATTATGTGACTAACTTAATATACAGTTAGAGTAATTTGCTTCAGTTTCCTTCCAAGATGTAGGTGTGATTTTGTTATGTATCTTTAGTTTTATTCATTAGGTATGTAAAATATTTATATAAGGCTTCAAAGTCAAAACTCAAAATAGAATTCTTTCTTCTCTATCATTGCCTCTTCTTACAGGTAACAACATTTCCTAGTTTTTTTATTTATATTTGCTTTTTCATAATACATGTATAACACACATATACATATACATTTACATGTCGAAGTGCATATCACTCTCCAGACATGTAAGTGTATTTGTGCCCATTTATATGCATGCTCACACATACATATTTCTATCCCTCCTTTCTTACATAAACAATATACTATAAAAACTGTTCTGAACCTTGATTTTTTCACGTTAACAATTATCCTGGTGAGTGGTATACAACAGTAGGGTGAAGTTTTTCCTCTTCTATATTTATAGCTTCCGAGCACTCCCTTAAAGTTTACTCAAGCAGTCCCCTAATTATGGACATCGATTTGTTTCTTATACTTTCTTATTACAAATACTGCTACAATGAATGCTTCTGGTGTGTGACATTTGGTCATATTGCCAGCGTGTTTGGGGCAAATTTCCTTGTGGTGGAATTGCTGAAATAAAGGGTAATTGCATATATAATTTTGCTAGCTCTGAATTCCTTTGGGATGTGTCAGTTTGCATGAGTGCCGGGTTCCCCATAGGACAGCTAAAGGGTATGTTGTTGAACTTTTTAATGTTGCCAATTGGATACACGAGGAATGCTATCTGAAAATAGTTTTGTATTTTTTATTACAAGGGAAGGTGAGCATCTTTACTTAGCCTTCATTATTTTTTTTAATTCTCTATGGTAAAATTAGTCTTTTGGCTGGGCGTGGTGGCGCACGTTTGTACTTAGTGAGGCCTCCGCAACTTAGTGAGACCCTGTTTTAAAATAAAGAATAAAAAATAGGGCTGGGGGTGTAGCTTGGAGATAGAATGCCCCTGGGTTAAATCCCCCGTACTGCAAAAAAAAAAAAAAGAATTGGCCTTTTGCTTCTCAAAATATTAAATGCTCATTGTATTTTCTAGGATATTAACCTTTTGTCTATGATATGTTATTGATATTTAATTATCTGGTTCCCTATTAGTCTTCTTCTATGTATGTGTGTTTGCTATGAAGACTGTAAAAACAATATACATACATTTTACCAGTCCCTTTCCTTATTGCTTCTAAATTTTGAATCATAATTAGAAAAGTGCTCTCTACTCTGATCCATGAAGGAATTTCCTCAGATTTATTCTAGCACATGCATGATAATACATTTTACATTTCAACCTTTGATGAATTTGGAATTGATCCAGATACATGATGTGAGGAATGATCTCTGTTTATTCCCGATGAATAGACAATTTTCTCAGCACTGATTTGAGATTCTAAATTTCTTTATGCACTTGATTCCATTTGTATTTTCTACTTCATTCCACTAGTATATTGGGTCATTCATGTGTCAATAACATGTAATTTAATTATGAAGACTTTATATTTTAATATCTGGACAAAGTAGTCCCTTCACAACTTACTTTTCAAGATTTCTTTAGCTATTATCATTTGGAAATTTTTCCATATGAACTTTAAAATGCACTTGTATAACTCTGGAAACAATTATAGTATTTTTATTGGCACTGTATTAAATTTAAAATACAGCTTAAAGAAAATTGTCTTTATAATAATTCTATGTCTCCTTAGCCAAGAACAAAGAATATATTTTTACTTCTTCAGGCCTATTTTGTATATTTCTGTAATGTTTTACAGAAAAATGTAATTGAAATATTCAATAAAGCAGAATATTATAGGCAAATTTACTCAGTTATGATGACAACTGGGCTCAATTTTCTAACCTAGAATATGCACAATGATTAATATGAAGTCCACGAATATCTTTCTCTTGGTAAATTTCTAATGAAAAATATACACTCCTGAAGAAACCTACCTGTAGTACTTTACAAACGATCATTTTTGTATTCTTTTTATCAGATAACCTTACATGAAACTGATAATATTTCCATTTGAGTATCCATAATAGTATATTTACATAACAAAATTAGACCTCTAGTCATAAATTTCATTTACATAAAATATGGCCACAGAATATGTGTCAGGTAAGCTTTAGCCCTTGTATTACAATCTTGCAATTTCAATTTCAATTTGGCTGCACATACAACTAAATAAAAATAGATACAAATTATCTACTTATTGAAATGCATCCAAATCTGAGGAAAAATTGATACTTTGTTTTATTTTCTTAATATTTGTGTCTGCCTGGTTCTCTTAGTATTTTCATCAGGGTAAATAAATATGGAAATAATGCAAAAGGTCAACTTATACACACATACAATGAAGGACATAAAGTCCTTGTGGTTGTGTACCTTTATTTACTGTGTAACAGAATTGTCTTTGGCACCTTAGCGTTCTAGGTTTGAAAAACTTCCAAGCCTATATTGTGTGTGCAGTGGTTTTTAAATGGTAGTGATATCTTGCTATTCAGGGGAAACTGGGCTTAGTTAGAGGATTTTATTTTGTATTTAAATAAATAAATTTACTTATTTATTTATTATTTGTCTGATGGATCAACCTGGGGAAAGATGCTATTGGTATTTAATAGACAGGTCCAGGGAAACCTATGTCTTATAAAGGCAGAGTCTCCTATGATGGCCTATTGTCTGGCCTAGATTCTGGGTGAGGTATGAGAAATCTCCTGGGATATTTGGAATCCTTGTTTTTATATTCCATGGTTAGGACTCCAAAACTTTTTGCATTTAGGATCCCCACTAGTTCAGATTCCTGTGGAGTGAGTGAACACTATTTAGGACTATAGGAAAGACTAGAATCAAAGTAGTTGCTTATTTTTCATACTATTTCTATGTGACCAGGAGCGAAATTGTGTGCCTTTTTATAGTAGGACAGGTAAGTCAATAGACACTATATAATATGCCAAAAAATAAAACTCGTTTGTCGATACAATGTGTTAATTCATATGAATGAAATTTATTTGTGGAAGTCTGTGTTTTCCTGTGCTGGAGGCTTCTGTATTCCTGTCCTTGCCTTTTAAGTCGTATAGACAACTAATTAGAATTATATTTGCCCCAATGCATCTTCCACTGGGAGAAGAAAACCATAGTCAAGGAAAACTGAGGCTTTGGGAACACTTGATTGTTTTCAGTTCTTACACTGCCTTGCTTACATGATGGAAATGTGTACTTCCCTTAATAATGCCACTCAAATTTTCACTATTTCTGTATGATTATACTTTTAGCATCCTTGATTTACTCAAGGGTCCTAAGTAACTGATTCTTGGTGTGACAAAATTGTTATCCTTTTTATGAAAAGAAATAGCTTATCTAAGTTTAGACTCTCAGATCTATGTCACTGAAATGAATAATTCCCTTTTCCAGGAGCCATTTCCAGAAACAAGTTTACTATACCTCAATTGAGAGAATGGGTCTCATTATTTTAATGGTAATTCTTGGCAAGATTTTTTCTGAAAAAAAATTTATTGTTATCATGTGTATTGATGTGGGGAAAAACAAACAAACAATAAAAGCCACAAGAAATTAGATAATCATTTAACTCTTGTAAAAGGAAGGGAACTGTTCATTACAAAGGTGAATGGAATCATTAAAAAACATACCAAGATAGAAAACAAATGTTAGAAGATTAATGCAAAATATCAACAGACATTTTTCTTTTAAATTCCAACCGCCAGAGCCTACCCAAAGTAACAACCCTCTGCCCTGCAAGTCCCTACTGCAATTTTGCTTAAATATGTCAGAAGTGGGCACAGGAAATAAGAGCTGGCAGCTTTCCTGCCTGTTATAAAAAAGACGGAAGCCCATCATGAATGAAAGCACACAGCACTACATTTGCCATCTGCATAGCTTCCAAATCTCTTGTATTTTATAGCAGTAGCATGCCAAAACCCCGGCAAGCCAAAACCAGAAAAAACTCCCAATCCAAAAGAAAGAATATGGCAAATAATAAAATCGTCCAGACAGCAGAGAAGTAAAATGGCAGAAAATCAGACTAAAATAACAGAACTGTCAAGCCCTGTTGAGAGAGCTCAGAAATGCCTACAAAAGAGGATTTGGAGGAACACTGAAGGCTGAGGGTTATGCAAACCATTGTTTAGCTGAAAGGGTTTCCAAACCAAGTATGCTTGCTGGTAATAAAAAGCTAAGCCTTTCCAGAATATTTTACTTGTTCCTCATTTCTCATATTCTAGCTATGTTTGTTGGAGATAAAGCAAACCTTATGTCTTTGAGCAGTTGGGTCTCATTTTATTTTGATAAAAGAATAGATTTCTAAAAGGAACTCAGTCTAAGCCAGAGTCTAATAGCTTTAAATTTGTCATTTGGGATATACTCAAAATTAGAAGCCAAATAAACACAGCTTTGCAAGATTTAAAGCTAATAATCTTCGAGATATTTTTAGGCTTTGATTTTATGTAGGTTCATAGTGCAACTCAATCAAGCAAAATCTATCAAGTTCTTCCAATGTATATAATCAATTAATCAGAAAGAAATAGGTGCCTATGGGAGCTTTTAAAAACTGACCTAAACTTTACCTGAAAATATTAAGAGGAATATTAAATTTGTTCTTTTATTAAGCTGTAGGCCACCTCTACTCCCATTCATAGCTCTCCACTGTAGCCTAAAATAATGTTGAATGCCTCTCCAATTTCCCTAAGCAATAACACATAAAAACATGAACAGTAATATATTTGCCATACAGAGATTAAAAATGTGTGTCTTTTATTACATATTCAACTTACGCTGTATTTTCCTAAAAATCTCTGGTTGTGGCATTTCTTCTTCCAAAATCCAGTTAAAGATAATATGGGACAATTAAGCTCTCTATCCAATTCGTAACTGCACTGCAGGGAAATGTTCTGCAGAAATCAATCCTGTTAATGGGCACCTAAAATCGGAAGCACCTTCATATTTTAGCAGTCTTCCCTGAAGCCTGCACATCCCTACTGCTCAAGAGTTCGAAGTGTATGGACAGGGCTTATTTGAGGCCCAGGAAAATGGCTCAAGATATTGAGTACCCTGGGCATAAGGTAGTCAAGATGTGCATTGAGAAGGCTTCCTCACTGTGGGGGAGACAGGTCAGCTTTGCAATGGTAGAAAACAGAAGGGTTTTCCTACTTTTGAATTCTTAAGAATAAGGGCAGTTCACTACACGTATTAGCGCATCAAGAAGAATAAAAACAAGGGGTAGGGAGGAATGTATTGTTAGGGACAGATGTTTTATTCTTTTCATAGTAAATTTGTAGTGATGACATACTATGCTAGTGGCAATTATCACATTTTTCTAAATCTGAAAAGTTTTCTTATATCTTGCTTGTAGATTTCTTTTTCTTTTTTTTTTTTTTGCGGTACTGGGGATTGAACCCAGGGGCATTCTGCCTCCGGGCTACACCCCCAGCCCTATTTTTTATTCTTTATTTTGAAACAGGGTCTCACTAAGTTGTGGAGGGCCTCACTAACTAGCTGAGGCTAGCAGGGAACCCGGATTCTCTGGTTTCAGCCTCCCAAAGTACTGGGATTACAGAGCATGCGCCACAACGCCTGGCTTTGCATGTAAATTTCTATCAAGGAGAAATAAACAGGTGAATGTGAAAAAAAAAGAAGGAAATTACAAGGAGGTATGGCTGGTATTAGTTAATCTTTGCCTCTAAGAGCTTCACTATGTAAGTGGCAGAGGAAGAGTTATATCTTCCTTGGGCTTCCTTAACTCCCTCCAGAAAAGGGAAGCAGAAAGGACAGGGACCTTCTGTTCTTGAGCACAGACACATGGTGTCCCTGGTCTAGGGAGGGCACTTGAAGAATAAGACACCTAATTATGGGCTTTGTCCTGGGATGGCAACAACTCCTTCAAGCTAGAAGCTTCTCTTAGCTGTTTTTCCAGAGAGCCCTGTGCTGGCTTCTACTTGTACTTGAATAATCCTGGTCTCAAAGCAGATCCAGTGGAGAATAGGGACGAGGGTTTAATTGGGACCTACGAGGATGAATTCTCTGAAGAGTACAGGAGGCGAGAGGGGTTAAGGTTATTGCAGATAACTTGTTTCCTAACCCAGCCCAAGAGCCCACCAGGCTCCTGAGACACATGACTGTTGCATGGCTGGTGTTAGCTGCCATCTTTGATACCCAGTAACTGCTCAATAAGTGCTTTTTGTATAAATGAATATCTCAGTATAATATGGCTTTGGAGTTACTCAGACTAGGAGTTGAAAGCTGGTTCTGTTTTCTATTAGCTGTGTAACTCTGGACAAGTAAGTAATTAACCAATCTGAACATTTAGTTTCCACATCTTTAGAATTATAGCACTACTCAGATGGTTGTGAACATTAAATGAGAACATCTATGGAAAGTATCTAGTATGATGGCTGTACTTTTTTCTCTTCCATCTTTTCTTCCCTATGCCGAACCATTCCTAGGAATGCCTTTATATTTTTGCTTTTGATTGTTTTTATTCATTTGCCAAGGCTGATCTCCAGTGCAAATTTCTCTGTGAAGATTTTCTACTTCCCTGCTTTCGCCTTCTCCCCACACCTAATTGGATATAAACTCTATCTCCTTTGAGCCCACATGCTACTTTGTTTGCTCTGTAAGTATAATTCAGTATTTGTGTCAATGGCTCTTCTTGGGGTCTAAGTTGCATTTTACTTATTAAAATATCTTTTTCATGGGAAAAATATGCATGGAAAATAACAGACAAAAATGAGCACTTGGTTTGTATAAGAAATGTTTAATCAGTAAAAGTGTCCTGCCCATTTGGGAATCTGCACCCTAAGTCATTTTGCTGTCTGAGATAGGGATCAATATAAAAGTATTGGCCTTTAAAATGTATTATTTTTTCTGTTGCCCACCTGCAGCTTATGTCAATAGTTTTTATACTGTGTATCATTAGAGCTGTCACAACAAACAAAATTCTCTGTGGAAACTCTTATTCAAATGTACAAATTAAAAGAGTAAATGGAGATACTGGCCCAGTTGGATGCGTCAACCTAATTCTTCTTTTCTAGTTAGTAATAAGTATGTCTTAAGATGATATTCTAACAGCTTTCCCAATGGAAAATATTCTATTTTCAGAAAGACCTTCTTAACTAAAAACATCCTTACTAGTGACTGAATCCAGTGTTCCCACTCGTCCCATGAGGAGAGAATCCGATCCAGAGAAGGGACTTGCTTAAATCACAAAACTACTATGTAGCAAAAAGAAGACTAGATTCTAATTCTGACTCTCTTTTCCCCATATCACCCAATATTATTTTTATTTCTACCAGTTCTATCTATTTTTCTTGCTTGCAAAGCCATTGTCCCCAGCTGTATTTTAAGCGGTGCCCATTTATGCCAAGACAAATGGTTGATGAGTAGACTATTCCAGTAACTCCCCTTTGTTATTATGGAGGTCTTAGTTTGTGTTTTATGTCTTGTTTGTTAGACTATGGTGACAAACTTCCATCTAGAAGCTGAAAGTCCAAGGTTAGAGTGCTGGCATGGCCGGGCTCTGGCAAGGCTCCTCTTCATGTCTCGGATGACCTTGAGATCATTGGATCCTAACACGTCTGGGTGGGGGTGGAGGAAACTCTCCTGCACTTCTTCTTATAAAGACATTAATTTCACCACTACATTTCCACTCTCATGACCAAATTGCTTCACAAATGCCCCATCTCCAAATATCATGACTTGAGGATTAGCATGTCAACATAGGAATTTGATGTGGAAACACACACATTTGGTTCATACAGGAGGAAAATACTTAGTCATGACTAATTGAATGGGTTTATACTTCTTAAAATATTATTTTGGTGAGGGGGAGTAATACATTTAATATTTCTGCCTTTAAAAAAAGCAAATGAG
This sequence comes from Glis glis, assembly GCA_004027185.1. Classification (NCBI taxonomy): domain Eukaryota; kingdom Metazoa; phylum Chordata; class Mammalia; order Rodentia; family Gliridae; genus Glis; species Glis glis. Next base: position 10,318 of record PVJS01040687.1, read on the forward strand.
AAAGCTTTTGAGGAGTATTTGAATAAATTTCATATTGTGTGGTATGTTCATTGTAAAGGAGTTATTACTCTATCATGAAATAGAAATTTGAGGACTGCTGTGTATTTAAATTGCAAATAATACAACCAATCCATTTTCTAAAATGTTGCATAATTCAGAATCATTACTTTACTCCTATGGGGAAAAGTATCTTAGCACTTATTTATTAGCCTTAGTTTCCAGTAATCAATCAATAATTACATAATAAAGAGGTGAATTTGGGTGTTTCGCACAAAAATATGTAAGACTACTCCATTCCTCTATTGTAATCAGTTCTTGATGGTGATCTCAACAGAGGGAAATGTTGGAATACCATCTCTCTGGGGCATCCTGAAAAGTCCAGCTAAACAGTACCTGAAATGCTGTTCTACTCCTTGCTATTTCTTTTTCTCTCATGTGGTAAAGAAACACTTGTATTAGCTCCTTATTGTCAATAATTATGCTGCACAATTATTGAACTCCCTAAGCTATGCTCTTGGTTATAAAGAACACCCTGAGTCTAGTTTGTGAAAAATGAGCAGACTTTTACTTTTTTTAAGATACTTTTTTGGTGCATCATAACCAGACATCATGTTGAGGATTAGTGTGATAGAAACATAGACACACACAGCACCCAGTGCACATCCTTCTGCATCCCATCCCACTCTCTCCCTC
>PVJS01040688.1:0-18316 GCA_004027185.1 Glis glis
TACCTAAGGGCTTTTGACTACTGCCTTTTATATATTTTTTATATAAGTCTTAACTATTTTTTATATTATGTGGCTACATAAATTATGCTAACTAATAAATGTCATTATGGTTAACTATATTTACTATTAAACTATTTTTATTTATATCTTTCCTATGTAGACTATAACTATACTTATGCTAAAGATTAATATCATTTATATATAACTATACTTATGCTAAAAGTTAAAAGCTATGAATACCTTACACCTATACTTAAACTATATTCTATTTTAATATCATTTATGCTTATATTCTATACTTTATTCTTTCTTTAGTTGAGCTTTAAGTTTTTCTATATCTTTTTGTGTAATTGATTAATCTTAGATGAAGTGAAAGAAGCACAAAATGTAGAGTTTCTAGCAAGCCTTATTATAAAGTTTGTGTCTCTAGCTCGGACCCTTTTGCCACCATTCGCCTTGAAGGTAAGCGCCTGTGTAACTTAGAGGAGGGTCAGTCACAGGCTGATAGTCACAGGCTTGCTTGCTTATTTTCCTCAAAGGGGAAACCAGAGCCTCCTACCTATCCAGTAGGCAGGCTTCCCAGAAGCCATAATTATTGATACTGCAGGTCATTGTTTATGTTTCTCCTTGTTCTGAAAACTAGCTAATAATTTACAGATTGGCGGGTAGTACTCATTATCTGGTTTAACTCTCTTTTAATATAAATTATTTCTATGCTGGGAACAACAGTTTTCCTGCATTTCACCTGTATTCGAGTCATTCTGCGTAAATTGAGTTTTTGGCATAAGTCCTACAATTCCCGTCACCAATCCCACAATTATTAACATTAATAGTAAGGTCACCAATAGGCTAGGCCGCCATTAGAGGATGTCAGCTCTGTGACAAGCCTCCTTCTGCTGTGACTCTGTCAACCAGCCGAAGAAATTTTGGCTTTGCCTTTTGGTGTCACCAATCCCACAATTATTAATATTAAAAGTAAGGCCATCAACAGGCTTGCCGCCACCAGAGGATGTCAGCTCTGTGACAAACCTCCTTCTTCTGTGACTTGTCAAACAGCAGAAGAAACTTTGGCTTTGCCTTGGGCCCCGGCAGTTCCTGATCCTCCGGAGTTTGGGCCTGGAGAGCATGGTGGCCTGCAGCCAGAGACTCCTTTTGTCTGCACTGACTAAGAACTGTATCTTGTTAAAGAATTTCTGGGGGACAAACTCAAAAGTCTGATTATATGACACAGATTCATTGAGGCAAATATATACTCCCAGCATAGGCCTTATCATAAAAGGATAATAAACAGACAGAACTCTCACACAAAGAGGAAGAGGATGCAAAGACAACAGAAATACAAAGCTGAGAGCTCTGAAAACATGAGAATGAAGCAATAAACTCCTACAACTCAACAACAAAGGAGATCACCAATACTGAGCTGCAGAAGATGCCAGAAGGAGAATTCAGAATTTTGATTTTTAATATGATCAAAGGTCTCAGAGATGAAATCAGAGAAAGTGTACAGGCAATGAAAGAACATATGAATAGAGAAATTGAGACCTTAAGTAAGAACCAAAAAGAGGCTTTGAACAAAATGGAGACAATAAATGAATTAAACACTTCAATAGAAACCACCTCTGGCTAACTAGAACACATGGAAAATAAAGTCTCACACATGGAAGACAGTTCATTCAAAATTGATCACACAGTCAACAATATAGAGAAGACAATGCATTACCAGAACATTCAAGAAATATAGAATTATTTGAAATGACATAACTTACAGATAATAGGCATTGAAGAAGGCCTAGAAGCACAAACCAAGGGCACTAGAAACCTCTTCAGAGAAATAATATCAGAGAATTGTTTAAACATACAAAAAAGGTGGAACTCCATGTACAGGAGTCATTCAGAACACCAACAAGACAAGATCAAAGAAGAAACTCATACCACATAATAATCAAAATTACTAACCTTGAAGCCAAGGAAAGAATCTTAAATGCATCAAGAACAAAAGAATGGGTGGCATTAAGGGGCAAACAATAAGAATCACTCCAGACTTTTCAATCCAAATCATGAAAGCCAGGAGGAATTGGTATGATGTACTTCAAATCCTGTAAGAAAACAACTTCTGAACCAAGACTGCTATATCCAGCAAAGATATCATTCAAAATTGACAAAGAAATAAAAACCTTCCAAGAAAAGCATAAACAAAAAGAATTCATGATGACCAAGCTGGCACTATAGAAAATACTTAAAGAAATAAATACCAGAGCCAGGCATGGTGGTACACGCTTGTAATCCCAGTACTTTGGAGGCTGAGACAGGAGGATTGCAGGTTCAAGGACAGCCTCACAACTAGTGAGACTCTCATCAACCTAGCGAGACCCTGTTTCAAAATAAAAATGAAATAGGGCTAGGGGTATAGCTCGGAAGTAGAATGCCCCTGGGTTCCATCCCTGGTGCCACAAAAAATAAAATAAAATCAATAAATAAATACCAGAACCAGAGAAGGGGTGAATTCCACCAAATGGACAACTAAGCAAAGGAGAAATACCACTATATCAAACAGAAAATAGAACTCAAAATGACATGAAACAAAAATTATCTCTCATAATAACATTGAATGCCAAAGGTCTAAATTCCCCAATTAAAAGACATAGAATGGGAATGTGGATTAAAGAATATAATCCAACTATATGTTGCTTGCAAGAAACTCACCTTACAGGCAAAGATATCCATAGGCTAAAGGTGAAAGGATAGAAAAAGATATACTATGCAAATGGAGACTGAAAACAAGCAGGGTAGCAACACACATATCTGATGGAGCAGACTTTAAGCCAAAACTTATCAAAAGAGACAAAGTGGGTCACTTCTTACTAATAAAAGGAACAATCCAACAGAAATATGTAAAGATAGCAAACATATATGCCCCCAATGTGGGTGCACCCACTTTTATAAAACAAACTCTTCTGAACATTAGGTCTCAAATAGACCCAAATACAATAATATTGGGAGACTTCAATACACCACTCATACCACTAGATTGATCTTTCAGGCAAAAGATGAGTAAAGACTCTTCAGAGCTAAAGAACACTATAAACCAAATAGATCTAATAGAAATATACAGAATATTCCAACCAACAACAGCTGACTACACATTCTTCTCAGCTTCTTATGGAATCTTCTTCAAAATAGACCATATTCTGGGCCACAAAGCAAGTACTAGTAAATTAAAAAAATTTAATATAACTCCTTGTATCTTTTCAGATCATCAAGGAATGAAAGTAGAAATCAACAACAGGAAGACCAAAAGAGATTACATAAATACATGGAGACTGAATGATACCCTTCTGAATGAGGACTGGGCCATAGAAAAATTAAGGGGAAAAATTAAAAAATCCTAAAATTAAATGAAAATAGAAACACAAAATACCAAAATCTATGGGACACTTTGAAGGCAGTTTTAAGAGAAAAAGTTATGGCACTGAGTTCCCACTTAAGAAAAACAGAAAGTCACCAAATAAACAGCCTAATGACATACCTCAAGACCCTCAAAAACCAGGAACAGACTAATCCCTAAGCCAGTAGAAGGCAGGAGATAATTAAAATCAGAGCAGAAATCAATGAAATAGAGAAGAAAAAAATACAAAAGATCAACAAAACAAAAAGCTGGTTCTTTGAAAAGATTAATAAGATTGATAAACCCTTAGCCAACCTAACCAAAAGAAAGAGAAAATCAACCCAAATTATTAAAATCAGAAATGAAAAAGGAGACATTACCACAGACAGTAGGGAAATCTAGAGGATCATCAGAGACTATTTTGAAAATATATACTCCAATAAACTAGAAGACATCAACAGATTTCTAGACACATATAACTTATCTAATTTGAACCAAGAGGATATAGAAAATCTTAACTGACCAAAGCAAGCAAAGAGAGAGAAATAGCAATAAAAAGCCTTCCATCAAAGAAAAGCCCAGGTCCAGAGAGATTCCCAGCTGAATTATACAAAACCTTTACAGAAGAACTAAACCCAATACTTTACAAGTTTTTCCATGAAATCAAAAGAAATGGAATCCTTCCAAACACCTTCTATAAGGCCAGTATCACCTTAATACCAAAACTGAATAAAGTGTCCTCAAGAAAAGAAAATTGAAGACCAATATCCTTGATGAACATAAATGCAAAAATTCTAAACAAAATACTAGTGGTATGGATTAAAAACCATATCAAGAAAACTATTCACCATGACCAAGATAGTTTCATTCCAGTGATGCAAAGCTGGTTCAACATATGTAAATCAAAATATGTCATTCACCATATAAATATGGGACAAGATGAAATGACATAACTTATAGATAGAAACAGATGTTCACTAAGGACAAAAATCACATGATCATCTTAATAAATGCAGAAAAGGCAGTTGACAAAATTCAACACTCATTCATGTTAAAAAACACTGCAGAAAATCAGAATAGAAGGAACTTACCTCAACATCATCATCAAGGCAATATACAATAAACCCAAAGCCAATGTCATATTGAATGGGGAAAAACTGCGGGAATTCTCTTTAAAATCAGGAAGAAGACAAGGATGCCCACTATCACTACTCCTTTTCAATGTAGCACTCGAGACTCTTGCCAGAGCCATAAGAAAAGAGAAGGATATCAAAGGAATTCAAATAGGAAAAGAAGAACTGAAACTATCTCTATTTGCAGATGACATGATCCTATATTTAGAAGACCCAAAAAACTCAATCAAAAGACTTCTAGAGCTGATTAACAAATTCAGCGAAGTAGCAAGATATAAAATCAATCTAAAAATAATCAGTAGCTTTTCTATGTACCAACCATGAATCCACTGAAAAAGAAATGCAGAAAACAATTCCATTCACAATAACCTCAAAAACAATAAAATATCTAGGAATAAACCTAACCAAGGAGGTAAAAGACCTCTACAATGAAAATTATAAAACACTAAAGAAAAAAATTTAAGACTTAGAAAATGGAAAGATCTCCGAGGCTCTTGGATAAGCAAAATAAATATTATCGAAATGGTCATTCTACCAAAAGTGATGTACGAAGTCAATGCAATCCCTATCAAAATACCAATGTCATTCTTCACAGACCTAGAAAAATCAGTCATAATTTTTTCATATGGAGAAACAAAAGACCCAGAATAGATGAAGCAATTCTCAGTAATAAGAACCATGCAGGAGGCATCACAATTCCAGACTTCAAATTATACTACAGAGCTATGGTCATAAAAACAGCATGGCATTGGCACAAAAACAGACACATTAGCCAGTGGAACAGAATAGAAGAAACAGAACCAAATCCACACACTTACAGTCAATTGATTTTCGACAAAGGTGCCAAACACATACATTGGAGAAAAGACAGTCTTTTCAACAAATGGTGTTGGGAAAACTGGTTTTCTACTTGTAGAAAAATGAAATTAAATCCCTACCTTTCACCCTGTATAAGAGTCAATTTAAGATGTGTCAATGACCTGAAAATTAGACCAGAGACTGAAATTACTAGATGGCATAGGTCCAACACTCCAACATACAGGCACAAGTAGAAACTTCCTTAATAAAACCCCAAAGCTCAGGAAATTAAAACAAGAATTAATAAATGGGATGGCATTAAAGTTTCCACTCATTAAAGGAAACCATCAGGAGTCTAAAGAGAGAGCCTACAGTATGGCAGAAGATCTTTACCAGCTATTCCTGTGAGAGAGGACAAATATCTACAATACACAAAGTATTTAAAAAACTTTACACTAAAAAACAAATAACCCAATCAAGAAATGGGCAATTGAACTAGACACTTCACAAAAGAAGAAATACAAATGGCCAATAAATACATAAAAAATTTTTCAACATCATTAGCAATCAGGGAGATGCAAATCATAACTACACTGTGATTCCATCTAAGCCCAATCAGAATGGCAATCATCAAGAAGTCAAACAACAATAAATGCTGGTGAGGATGTGGGGAAATAGGAATTCTTCTACACTGTTGGTGGGATTGCCAATTAGTAGAGCTGCTATGGAGATCAGTGTGGAGATTCCTCAGAAAATTGGGAATGGATCCACCATATGATCTGGCTATGCCACTCCTCAGTATCTTTCCAAAGGGACTGGGATCAGAATATTATAGTAATATAATTACGCATATCCATATTTATAGCAGCACAATTCACAACAGCCAAATTGTAGAAGAAACCTAGGTGCCCTTCAACAGATGAATGGATTACAAAATGATGGTATATACACACAATGGAATTCTACTCAGTAATCAAGAGGAACAAAATTATTTCATTTGGAGGAAACTGGATGGACCTGGAGAACATTATGTTACGTAAGATTGGCCAGTCACAGAAAGCGAAGGATCATTCATTTTCTCTCATATGGGGAAGCTAGTGAGTAATTGGAATACAAGAGGGACTTCAGATAATGAAGGAGAAACTCCAGTGGAACTAGGGAGGCAGTTTAGGGGAAGGTAGGGGAAGAGGAATCCCAATATCCTGTATGGGGAAGGGGGGATATTGGGGAAGGAGCCAGAGGAAAGCCCACTAAGTGCTGTGTGCATGTATGTCACTATCACTATGGACTACATTATGATTTGAGACTATCATGCACCAATAAAAGTATAAAAAATTAAAGAATAATCCCAGGGGATAAAAGAAATGGTCTAAGGCAGTAAATATTTGCTTGCAGCTGCTTAAGATTTACTCTATGGCTTTAATTCATTGCAGTATGTACTGTGTGGTTTTAGACACAGTTTGTCACTTGGTTTAAACCAGGAGAGCTTATGTTTTACATTTGGCAAGAGAGGAGGTCCTTCCTTTTATCACTCATAATCTCTTTTTAAATCATACGCACTGCTAAAAGAAAAAAAAAGTCACCTGGGTGCTTTGAGCCATTAACAACAAAAGGCTTCTTTTGTCTAAATGTCCTCTGTCAATTGGAAAAGAAATAAATTCCCTCCAAGTCTACCTCCTACACCAGGGGGTTCATTCTCCTTTAAGCCAGAGTGCAGAGCAAACTCTTGGGGAAATTGCCAGACTTCCTAATCCCACTGTAAAACATTTAATGTCTTAGTTCACAACTCAAGCTTTTAATTAATAATACTGCTCAATGATTCTTCTATTTGCCCCTTCTTTTACCTGGATAAATATTCAATCTTATTTTTATCACTACACATGGCATCCCTAAGCCATATGATTCATCAGTAAAGCCATCATAATTAGAATTTCTGGTGTTTGGTTCTCTCCATTCCCCTGAGAGGAAAAATTTTCTTACTTCCTTCTTCTGTTCTGGTATGGAGATACATTTAAATATTCTTCCATTAAAAATCTCTTTCTACCAGCCTCAGTCTCTGTGGCCACTCCAAATCCTGACATGTCTCTGGAATTCTCCCTAAGCTTTAAACTTAAACTAGTTCCAAGTCTGTTTTGGAGAATTGGACTTTTGTTTATATGTGAAGAAAAAAATGCCCTTAAAAAAAAAGGTAAACACACTGGAGCTCTGTTCCAAATAAAGGATTGGTCACACTCCTATAATACTTGCAGACTCAAGGGCAAGAGATACCATAAGGCAGCTCTTGACTGACGGAGGATGAGAGCTGGTGGAGAGGTGTCCCTCCCTTCCCTCCCCTGGATGGAAGCATGGTCTACACTGCTTATCAGAGTCCCAGTTGCCCATGGCAGCAACCAACTCCAGGCTGCACACTGGCTCCAGCTTCGCCTCTTCCTGTCGCCCCTTCCTCTTCTTGTCACTGCCCTGTGGCAGCTTGAGATGGCTTTCTCCAATGAACTTCCTGCAGACAAGCCTTTGATTTTTGAAGGGCAATCCAGGCCAAGCAAACTGCATTGTATTAGTGAAACAATAGTCAATTTTACAAACAAAATAATTGGATATTCATTTTGTTTTGTTTGTTTTATAGTCTCTCCCTCAAGAATTCCAGAAAAGACAAACATATGGCATGATAAGTTGTCCTTTACACCTCTTCACTGCCTGACATGAAATACTGTCATGTCGATTAATTTAATCTTGAATTAATTGGTTGCATTTCTAAAAATAATCTATAGACATTAGAAATATTTGCACTTGGTTTTGTTGCTGGATTCAAAAGTAAACAGAAAAGTCCAACTTATCTTGTAACTAATTGAACTCTAGATCTAGCTGTACATTTATTCCTGTTTAGTATATTGGATTCTATTTATGTGTAGTATTTGTTTTGATGGGTTATCTGGGATGGTTTTGACAGAACCTGAGGTCATTTCACAGCGTTGTTGCTGGCCTCTTGGAATTTCTAGCTGTTGGTGCGTGCCCTGTCCATGCTGTGCTTTAACATGTAAAGGAGGGATCTGAGACACCTCAGTAAAATAAGACGTGGGGTTTTCTGTCTGCTGTTGCTGCCTGTTCTAGGAGTTCATGGAAACAGGAGTTGGAGGATCAAAGGGAAGGAGTTATGGCATACCTTCAGCAGCCAGCCGTGATGAGTGTTGCAAATGTCTAGAATACTACAGGTTTTAACATTAGAATATTTCCTCTTCCTGTCTGGCCAGGGAAGGCAAATTTCTTTGTACCTGTTTTGTTGTCTCACCTTTGTTCGCTCCCATGTTCATCATTCATTAGTTTTTCTTCATTCTCATTCTCTTACTTCACTGATAAAATTCTTTCTTTCAGTGTATGTGTGGCAGGGGATTACTGGGGATTGAACCCAGGGATGTTCTAGGTCTGAGCTACACCACCCAGACCTTTAAAAATTTATTTTGAAACAGAATCTTGCTAAGTTACCTTGTGCTGGCCTCAAACCTATAGTCCTCCTGTCTCAGCCTCCCATGTACTGGGTGAGAATCTATTTTCAATAGGGTGCTAGATGCCACCTGCCAGGAGACCTGGCCTTCACAATATTTCACCTAATTAGGAGTGTCTGCCTAGGAGGGGACAGAGTGTGAAGAGGTGGTTTGTTTCTCAGGGCCATGGCAAAGTCACCTTGTGTCCCTAAAACTATTTGTTTTACCTTTAAAGGAATGTCTTTATGCCTGCAGAGGCATCTTTAGTAGCAAGAAGAGAGGATGAAGGTCCTCATATATTTGTTTTGTTCTAATAACCTACTCACTTTCTAATATACTCCTAAGAGTTTTGAGGCTAGATGCAAAATACCTTTTACCTTATTCCAAACAAAAGGGAGAAGTCCCTTGTAAGAAGTTAGCCTATGGTTGTCTGCAGTCGTTCACTCATCGCTCAGTATGAGTGACTTAGGAGACCTCTGGGACCCAACGGGATGTGACTTGGCTCTGTTCTGAGAAAGACTATACAGAGCCAAGGAGTAGTGATGACCACAAGAATGAACCCACAAAAAGGAGGCCAAGGTGGCTCTGAAATGAAATAAGGAGCAATTAATGGCCTTATGCATCAGGCAAATTTTGATAGGTTATTCATTCTTAAGTTGTAGAAAAGAGTAGATTACCTGGTCCATAGGCAGCTCAGAAATGAGAAAAATTAAATACTTCTCTAGAAAGGAAAGCATGTATATTAGTAAGCAAAGCTTATTGCAATTTCTCACTGATAAGTGAGATATTTGGTTTATTTATAACCTTTAATCTTAGTCTTACTACTGACAATTTTTCTTTAAGACCATATATAATGCTATTTAACTTTAAAGGTACAGCCGGGTATGGTGGCACACACCTGTAATCTCAATACTTGAGAGGCTGAGACAGGAGGATCGCAGGTTTGGGGCCAGCCTCAGCAACTTAGAGAGACAGTGTTTCAAAATAAAAATAAGGCTAGGGGTGTATCTCAGAGGTAGAATGTCCTGGGTTTAATCCCCAGTACCAAAAAAAAAAAATTACTTGCACCAATAATTATAATAGTGAACATTTGGAAATAATTTGAATAACATACCACATATTCTTGGTTAAATAACTTAAAATCACATCAATTCAATGGAATGTTATCCAGCCAAAAAAAGTAAAGATTATGAAGACCATGCAGGAACAACATGAAGAACATTTGTGCTATCTTATTAAAAGGCAGTATTCCTCAATCTCAGCGCTGTTAATATACTGGGCCACAACATTCTTGTTGGTTGGGACTATCCCATGTACTGGAGGATGTTTAGCAACATCACTGGTCTCTACCTACTAGAAGCTAGTAGCACCCATACCCAACTGTGGCAACAAAAACTGTCTCCAGATGTTGCCAAAAGGCCCAGACTGTGGATGGGAGATGGGCAGGATTCTGCAGGTTGAGAACCACTGTTAAAGGGAAAAATCAAACTCCAAATTTTCCTCTATATTATGATTAAATGCCAGGGAAATTAGTCTGCACCTAGATCAGAGTAAGGAGTAACACAAATCAGAACATTTACTTATTAAGGTGGTGGCATTTTGATGATTTTTTTTCTTTTTATAAATTCTCAATAAGTAAAAATGTATAGGTAAATATATCAGAATTGAAGTAAGCCAGGTGTGGTGGGACATGCTTGTAATCCCAGTACTTGGGAGGCTGAGACAGGAGGATCACAGATTCGAAGCCAGCCTCAGCAACTTAGCGAGACCCTGTTTCCAAATAAAAAATAAAATAGGTCTGGGAGTGTAGCCCAGAGGTAGAAGGCCCCTGGGTTCCATTACCAGTACTGCAAAAAAAAAAAAAAAAAGAATTGGAGTAAGAATATTATAATTATATTATTTAAGCAATAAAAGTGAGTGGGTTGGCTAAAGAAAAAGTATAAATGAGGGAATTGTTTCCTTACCTATAGTCCTAGTAAGATCTACCCATTGGACTTCAGCCACCTAGAACAAATTCCATGATTTGCTGTCTAGCAGTTTCCTACTCATAGAGTTGCAAAAACTGAAACATGGTCCGCTTTGTACCTCTTGTCTCTCCCAATGATGAATGATTAATGTATTGGTTTGCTAGAGCAACTATAACAAAGTGCCACAGACTGAGTGGCTTAAACAACAAAAATGTATTGTGTTACAGTTATGGAACCTAAAGGTCCAAAAGGGAGGTATTGGTCATGCTGTTTCTCTCCTTGGGATGCAGACAGCTGTCTTCATGTTTACACAGCCTTCTCCCTTAACCTTCACCCTGTCCTCTTTAAAAAAAGGAATAGCAATCCTATTGAGTTAGAGCCCACTCCAATGACCTCATTTTTTACTTGATTACCTCTTTGAAGACCTTATTTCCAAATAAGGTCACATTTTGAGGTACTGATGGAGGTTAGGATTTCAACACATGAATTTTAGACAACATAATTCAACTCATAATAAATTCTCAAGATGCACAGGAAAAGCACTTTCTAACTGCATACAAAGCTCTAGAAATTTTTTCTTTAATTTGTATTAAGACATTAATTGTACATGTTAGTGGGGTTCAGTGTGATATTTCTATATGTAAATACAATGTGCACTGCTCAAATCCAACCACCCTTTTCCTACCCACCCCCACACTTTACAATCTCTCGAATTCACTGTCTTACTTTCAAGTAGACTTTTTTCAGCTTCCACATGTGACATGCAGTACTTGTTTTTCTGCATCTGGCTTATTTCCGTTAACATAATGTCCTCCGGTTTTATTCACTGTGCTGCAAGCAACAGGATTTCATTCTTCTTTATGGCTGAACAATACCCCATTGTGCATATATATATATATATATATATATATACACATATATATATACAATATTTATTATATATAAATATATATAATATATATTGTATATATAACATTTAATATATATTTATATATTATATATTTATAAATTATATTGTGTATGTATATATATATATATATATATATATAACATTTTCTTTACCCATTCATCTGTTGATGAACACCTGGACTGATTTGAAATTTCAGCTATTGTGAGTAGTGCCACTCTAATCATGTGTGTGCAGGTATCTCTTTGGCATGCTGATTTCATTTCCTTTGGATATATACTCAGGAGTGAGATTGCTGGATCATATGGTGGATCTATTTTTGGTTTCTGAGGAACCTCCAAACTCTCCTCTATAATGGGTGTACTAATTTACATTCCCACAAACAGTGAATTAGAGTCTCTTTTTTCCATATTCTCATCAGCATTTTTTATAATAGCTATTTTAATCGGGATGAGATGGTATTTCATTGTAGTTTTGATTTGCATTCCCCTGATGACTAATGATATTGAGTATCTTTTCATATATTTGTTGGCCATTTGTATTTCTTCTTTTGAGAAGTTTCTATACAAATCCTTTGCCTATTTTTAATTGGATTACTTGGATTTTTGTTGTGGAGCTTTGTCAGATGAATAGTTCTCCCATTCTGTAGGTTGTCCCTTCACTCTTTTGATTGTTTCTGATATGATATTCAAACATTTCTCACAAATGAACAGTAGTCCTTCTTTCTTTCCCTCTCTTCCCTCTCACTAAGGGTGTGTCATACCTGGTGAAGCCACTGTTACTGATTAGAATATGTGAAATCATTGGGACAAAGCCAGAAAACACTAGTCTTAAGTAATGATTTAATAACCTAGGTAATAAATATTTCACATATTATTCAAGTGAGATTTTTTCTATCAACTACATGTGTGTGGAAAGCTGAAAATAATATTTCTTTTATGGCTTAAGTACAAAGTAGAAAATTTATACACAGTGTTCATGGGATGAATTTATTTCCATAAAATGCCATTCTCTACAGTTCCAATTTCATGTGAAGAATTCTAAAAGTTCTAAGTTGCTACTCAATGGAACCCTACTTATTTGATGTGCAGGGGAGAATGCAGTTGTGAATTCTGGGTTAGTCTTCCATGTCAAAGGATTTAAGGAAACTCCTGTTTCCAACTTTTAAGTCTCAAGACTTCGACCATTCCACAGGTTCCTGTGTACATATTAAATGACTGGGATGAGTATTTATCTTATTTAGGAGTATAGGGGCCTTTCATAGATAAGTGAGATGACAGGAGGGCACCTATATGCTTTGTTCATCTAGGCTCCTTCTACATCAGCCAAGTGGGAACCACAAACCAGAATTTAATACCTTCCCAGATACCCACAAGCATTTCAGTGTCCACAAATATACATATGGACTTTGTACACACACTAAAGATCCAGGGACTCCCAGGAGCCCAGAGCATAGCATTCTACTACTCTGCTAAGCCACTTTTCTATTACTCTCTTTTCTTGCTTATTCCTTTCTGTGTTTTCTCCACCCTACACCTCTACTCAAGCCACACCATTCCCTTAGCAGTAATGTTATTTTCTCCTCTCACTTCATGCATAACATGAATTACAGTCTATCAGATTATTTCCTTAAGTAGATGGAGCATTTTCCCTAAAAACTATCAGCCAAATAAACTTTAAACCCTATCCCATTACACATATGGTGGTGACTAACTTAACCCCTCTAAAGGAACATAGTGAAAATCCCCCAGTAAGGTATGTTTGGATGTAGCATGATTGGCAATGACCCTCTCTGGTCAATCCCATTCTACATCAGCATGAGATAAAGAGGATAGAAAGAAAAGATGAAGAAGCCAGAAGGAGAATTAGCAAGCAATCTCAACCCATTTGGGGAAAGCAGAAAAAGATGGATCCTTGAATACTAAATATTCTTCTGGTTCCATCTGGCCAAGTAATTGGGAGAGACCAGTAATTGTCAAACCTCAGTAGGACCCCTGGGAAGATGTAGATGGCACACTTGACCCTGGAGCTTCCTGCATTTCATAAATCATGCACTAAAGTGACCCCATGTTTTGCATAGCTGAGTTTTTAGGCCTCATTTATTATGTGACGGTAGGATTTTACATCGATATGGAACTATTTTTAAAGCCTTTTTATCATGTCATCTCATTATATTCTCAAAATAATAACACAAAAATAAAAAATAAGAATAGAAAAGAAAAAAGTTCTGAAGAAAGTAAAGGGCTTAAAAAATTAGTAATAAGAGTTGGGACCCCTACCAGTTCATCTCATAACAAATATGCTGAATTTTCCTGGACATCAGGCTCCCTTCCCAGGAGACTTCATCCAGACTAGATAACAGAAACTTATTTTTCCTCCAAAACACTTATTTGGATTCATACTCAGTTAATTATCTCATGTTTCACCTGGCCTCGGTCCACATGTTTTTGAAACAATGTGATCTCATGCCTTTCTATTGGTGGCCCTCCAATTGCAAGCTGCGTCTGTGCTGCACTGAAATAATCTGGCAGTTTGGTGAATTCAGTCCAGCAAGAAGTCATTTCAGTTAAAAAAATAAGATGGGTAATTTTATGTCCTTCCCATCTGTCTCCCAGTGAAATTTTAATTCCCCACTGGGATAAAGAATTTTAAAATATCAGGGTTGAAAGTAGGGGGAAATTGATTCACCAGCTAAGATGTGGAAGGAGGAGGAGGAGGAGGACAAGGAAGAAGAGCTTTGATTTTGTGATGCTTACTATATTCTAGGTACTGTGCTAAATACATCACATAATTTGGTCTTAATTAGAAATGATTTCATAATCTGGTTTTGTCTTTTTTATATCAATAAAAAAGTTTATCTTGATGACAAAGTAGCTAACTTTAAAACTCTAGGATTTGGTTCTTTCTACTTGTTCTAAAGTAAAAATTATGTCTAAAATTCCCAGTATTACTCTCATGTAGAAGAAAAAGAACCACAAGAAATGATTATTTATTTCATGGGATTTATTTTTTACTTTTTTTTTTGCAGTACCGGGGATTGAACCCAGGGGTGTTCTACCTCCGCACTACGCCCCCGGCCCTATTTTTATACTTTATTTTGAGACCGGGTCTCACGAAGTTGCGGAGGGCCTCACTAAGTAGAGAGAGAGAGACAGGGAGAGAGAGACAGGGAGAGAGAGAAAGAGAGAGAGAGAGAGAGAGAGAGAGAGAGACAGGGAGAGAGAGAGAGCGCGCGTGCGCGTGTGCACAAGCTGAGGCTGGCCGTGAACCCCGATCCTCCGGTCTCCGCCTCCCAAAGTACTGGGATTACAAGCGTGCGCCACCACGCCCGGCTATTTATTTTTTACTTATACTTTTATTGCTGAGTTATAATTATACATCATAGTGAGGTTCAAAGTGATACAAACATACATGCACACAGCACTTGGTGTGTTTCCCTCCGGATCCCCCCTTCCTGTACCCATCAGTGAAATTGGTATTGATACTTTCATATATGGACATAGCATTATTTGAACTGCTTCCTTCATCAGTTCTACTTTTTCCCCTCTCCACCTCCTTCCCCCAATCTCCTTCCACTATTCTATTGGTCTCTCTCCTCATTTATTTAAAGTCCCTTTTGTTTCCTATTTTCTCTCTAGCTTCTACATATGAGTGAAAACATATGACTCTTAACTTTGTGCAACTGGCTGATTTCACTTTGCATAATCTCTTAGTATTTGCTTATTAAACATATGTTGCAATATTTGTTTTCTCCATTCATATACCCTGTGGGTGTAAATTAATGCTTGCTAGCTCATGGTCTAAAATGGCTACTTCTTGTGTGACAGGAAACGCTCCTAGGTCTTGTAGGAAAGACCCTATTTACAGCAGGTGGCAAATTTCACCCAAATTCATGCCAATCCAGGGGTAATTTGCCTGTATTTATGCCATTTCTTTCTCTCTGCTTTCACAAGTGACTTCAATCTGTCTTTGAGACAACTAATATTGGAGAAGTTGCTGTCTTAACATTTCTGCAGCATCATTCTTTTTTTATATATTCATTTATTGGTGCATTGTAATTATACATTTGATAAGTGTCAGGGTAGCAGAATCATACATGCACACATTGCTCATTTAGCCCTCCCTCAAATCCCATCCCATGCCCTCCCCCTCACGCTTTGCATAGTGATTGAGTCTTATAAGTTTGTATATATACATCATGTGCTCTAGTGTGTTTCCCTCCACTCCCCTCCCAACTCCCCCAGTTAGGTCATCTTCTTTGTTCATCTAAAGTTTTCTTCTTCTTTGTCTGGAGTCCCTTCTGAGTCCCATTCTCCCTAGCTTCCACATATTAGGGAGAACATCCAAGTTTCCACTCTTTGTGACTGACTAATCTCACTTAGCATAATGTTCTCTAGTTCTCTCCATTTCCCTGCAAATGATATAATTTTGTTCTTCTTTATGGCTGTGTAAAATTCCATTGTGTATATATCCCATAGTCTTGTAATCCATTCATCTGTTGATGGACACCTTGGCTGGTTCCAAAGTTTGGTGATTGTGAATTGTGCAGCTATAAACATAGATACACATGCATTAGTCTGGTAGTTTGGTTTCAGATCTTTTGGGTAGATACCTAGAAGTGGTATTGCTGGGTCATATGGTAGGTTCATTCCCATTCTTTTGAGGATCCTCCACACTGTTTTCCAAAGTGGTTGCACTGATTTGCAATCCCACCAACAGTGTATAGAGTTCCTACTTCTCCACATCCTTGCCAACATTTGTTGTTTGTGTTTTTAATGATTACCATTCTAATTGGGGTTAGGTGAAATCTCAGGGTACTTTTGATTTGCATCTCTCTGATTGCTAATGATGTTGAACATTTTTTCATACATTTATTGGCCATTTGTATTTCTTCTTCTGTGAAGTGTCTATTTAGTTCACTTGCCCATTTTTTGATTGGGTTATTTGTTTTTTTAGTGGTGATTTTTTTTAAGTTCTCTGTATATTCTAGATATTAGTCCTCTATCAGAGGAGTAGCTGGCAAAAATCTTGTCCCATTCTGTCAGCTCTCTGTTGAGGATCTTGATTCCTTTGCTGCACAAAAGCTCCTCGGTTTAATGCAATCCCATGTATTGATCCTCATTTTAATTTCCTGTGCCTTTGGGGTCTTGTTGAGGAAGTCTTTACCTGTGCCTATGTGTTGAAGTGTTGGACCTATGCCCTCTTCGAGTAGCTGCAAGGTCTCTGGTCTGATTTCTAGGTTTTTGATCCATCTTGAGTTGACTCTTGTACAAGGTGAGAAGGTGGGGTTTATTTATATTTTTTCTGCATATGGTTAGCCACTTTTGCCAGCACCATTTGTTGAAGAGGTTATCTTTTTTCCAGTGGATGTTTTTAGCCCCTTTGGATACAAAATCTATCTTAAAAAATCAGAAGCATTTCTGTATGCCAACCATAAATCCACTGAAAAAGAAATCCAGAAGACATTTCCATTCACGATATCCCCCAAAACAATAAAATACTTGGGAATAAACCTAACCAAGATGGTAAAAGACTTCTACAAGGAAAATTATAAAACATTGAAAAAAGAAATTGAAGAAGATCTTAGAAGAGGGAAAGATCTCCCATGCTCTTGGGTAGGCAGAATAAGTTTTCATCAAAATGGCCATTCTTCCAAAAGTGATCTACAGATTCAATGCAATACCCATTAAACTACCAAAGTCATTCTTTGCTGACATAGAAAAATCTGTCCTTAAATTCATTTAGAACAACAAAAACCCAGAATAGCCAAAGTAGTTCTCAGCAACAAGAACCATGCAGGAGGCATCACAATACCTGACTTCAAACTATACTACAAAGCCATAGTAATAAAAAACAGCATGGTATTGGCACAAAAGCAGACACATAGACCAATGGAGCAGAATAGGACTCTGAAACAAATCCACATACCTACAGCCAATTGATTTTTACAGCATCATTCTTTAATGAAGACTTTTCCATTTCATCCCAAAGCTATGCTATCTGATGGCAGTGGGGCAGAAGGGGGATTTAGAGACCAGAGCAAAAGAGTGCATCAAGCCACAGACTGTATGAGACATCATGATGATAGGCAGTCTGGATTTGAATCTCTTTTCTGCCCTTTATTACCTGTGTGATCTGAGATATTTAAGTTGTAATTTTCCTCATCATTAAAAGAGCAGTGTCTCACAGGGTTAGTGTGAGGGTTCAGACAGATAAGCATAGTATCCAGCACATACAAGAGTTGAATAAATCCAAGTTGCTATGAAACTCCTCCTTCTGCCATGTCTTAGATATGCAACTTTGACCAAATTACTCAACCTCTCTAGCCTCTAATTCTTCTCTGATCCTTCTCTGACCTATGAAATGAATGAAATAGACTAGATAGGGTTTTTTGTTTGTGTGTGGTACTGAGGATTGATCTCAGGGGCATTCTACCTCCAAACTACACCCCCAGCCTGATTTTATTTTTTATTTTGAAACAGGGTCTCACTAAGTTGCAGAGGGCCTCACAAGATTGCTGAGGCTGGCAGCGAACCTGCGATCCTCCTGTCTCAGCCTCCCAAGTATTGAGATTACAAGCTTGTGCCACCACGCCAAGCTTGACTAGATGCTTTATAGAATCTTTTTTTTTTTTTTTTTTTTTTTTT
>PVJS01040689.1:0-18316 GCA_004027185.1 Glis glis
TGCAATGTAGTGTTGCCCCCCCCCCCCGGTTTTAGTGAAGTGTTTATAATAAGCACTGGTATCTAATTAAATTTCCATCTAGTGATATTTTCATTTGAAGGGAGGAATAAAAAAATGAGTAAACTTCACAATAAAACTTCTTTCCCTTCCACTCTCCCCCACTCCACACCTAGAGCCTTAAGCATGCTAGGCGAGCATTCTGTCACTGAGCCAAACCCCAGTCGATAAGTATTCTTTAGAAAATAAAATACACATTTGCAAGTATTTAGAACTAGACCAGAAAAGAAGATTAATTCATTACCTTTACCACAGTGAATTTGGTGATGTTGAATAGTCATTACAGGGAAGCTTTGGTTTTCTTTCCTCTCTTGCAGTACCTTTCATCCTTTGTTGCTAGTTCCCATAAATTTTATGTTTTCTATTGCATATTCATGTTCCTTACAGTGAAGCAATTAGCTTTTGATTTTTTTCAAGCAGACTAAGTTTAAAATATTAATGAAAATAAAGGGTTATCACTTATTTAAACTGTTCCCTGCCCTCCACCCCAATCATTGGTTTAAAATGGGGGAACAAAATAATCTTAATAAAAATAAAATTTTGCCATGAAGTATTTAGAATCTTGAATCAAAAAATCAGTTTGGCAATCTTTTCATCCGTGCACTGATTATAAAACTCTTACTGTCAAAGCATAGACATGTAGGGAAGGAATACAGTTGGAATAGTATTTTGAAAACAAACTGTCAATCCTTTTGTGAATAGCATCTGTTGGACAAGTTATGCAAAGAAATAGAGAAAGATCTACGGCTGTCTGTGCACACTCATTTAAAGCTGGATGACCGAAACCCTTTCAAAGTCGGCATGAAAGACCTGGCCCTTTTTTTCTCTCTGAATCCAATTCGGTTTTTCAATCGTTTCATTGATATTCGAGGTGAGTGGTCTTCTTTCCTTCTTAGAGTCATATCCTATATCTCTTTACCCTACCTATTAAAGAATAACAGATCTTTTTTAATGTATCTGTTAATTCATTTATTCTTCAATTCATTTTTGTTCTTTTCCTCATTTTTATTTCCTAGAACCTTATTTTAAAGGAAGAAATTTGATGTTCAAAGATAAATGGTGTTTTTTTTTTCCTGTTTGTTTTTTTTTATTATTATTTTTTTTTTGCGGTACTGGGGATTGAATGCCGGAGCATTCTACCTCGGAGCTACACCCCCAGCCCTATTTTTTATTCTTTTATTTTTGAAACAGGGTCTAAGTTGTGGAGGGCCTCACTATGTAGCTGAGGCTGGCCACGAACCATTGATCCTCCTGTCTCAGCCTCCCAAGTACTGGGATTACAAGTGTGTGCCACCATGCCCAGCTTTTTTTCCTGTTTCCTTTCCTTTCTACTAAATAAAAAAATTTTGTATTTTTTTTTCTTGTTAGCTTATGTAACTCACTATCTAGACAAGACTTTCTACAATCTCACAACAGTGGCTCTTCATGACTGGGCCACATACAGTGAAATGAGAAATTTAGCTACTCAGCGTTATGGGTTGGTTATGACAGAGGCTCATCTTCCAAGTCAGACTTTGGAACAGGTATGTATAAAATGCTTCTAACATAGTCTCACTGTAGTATAACAGTATTTATTTAGGTATTCTGTTTTCTCCTTATTTACTGGTTTTTTAAAGAAAATATTTGTCATATAATCTTCATACTTGACAAGATTATTAGATGCCCCTAATTGGCTTTATGAAAGAATTTACCACAGGCTTCCTGGGTGCACTCAGTCTTCTGTTGAGCATTTGAGATATATATAGATTTATGTATAGCTTTTCATTCAGCTATACATAAATATACATACTAGGTGACTTCCGCAGAATTGTAAGAAGTTGAGTCAATGTCTCAGTTACGGATTTTAAACTTAGGCTTAGTATATAAACTTTAATATCTTAGGAAAAATGGTTAATTTTATAGAATTGCAAATGTATTTTCTCTTAAAATGAGGAGTGCAAAGAAGCATTTGGCTTTGCTAATTCAGTTAGCTAATTTACAATATGGCAGTATCTCATGTAACATTTTATGTTATCAGTTACTTTACATGGAATTCTAAGATAATCCAGAAATTTATAAAAAAATCAATTCCAAAACTTGGGCTTAGAATTTTTTCTTTATCTTGCTGCGTGTAACAGGATCATTTCCAGGATCAGTTTGTGGAGCCTTTCATTTCATTTATTTACACATGTCGTATTTATTGAGAACATGCTAGACACTTAACTGTGTTTAGGGATCCAAAGAGAAATAGAAACAGTCCCAGCTCATGTACTTAAGAGTTTAGTGGGAGAAAAACTGTGTGTAAACAAGTTTTTGGATTAGAACATTATTAAAAACTACAGTAGAAACTTACAGGTATGATGATTCTACATTGAGCCCTAATTAGAAAAGCTGTAGAATAATGTATATGATAATACCGTTGGGTGTTAGAGTAATATCTGAAGAGGGAAGTAATCTCAGTAGAGAAGTGGTACATTAAAAGTGGTCTGGCGTGATTAAAAGAAGCATCAAAATTTGCAGTTAGACTTTCTAAAATCCCAGGGTTCTGTTGCTTCTTAGTTGTTTGACCTCATGGAACTTCCTTAGCTTCATTTTCTTCACCTATGGAATTTACAAGAAAAATCCCTTATTTTTGGAAAGTTACATATAAAGAACCGTGTGTATAGGATCTGAAGTATACTGTGCATTTTATAAATGTCACAACATATCCTGTGAATACCTTTAGGAATCTGGTCATTAGTTTACTTATAAAAAAGGTGGGGAAGATTCTTGGGAAGACAAACAGATATTTCTCAAGGATGGTGGGGAAATGATTGTGGGTCATGGATCTTTGATTATTTTTACTTAATGATTCCTATCTTCATAGGAGGGATAAAATAATAAGCAGTTGGGCTTCCTAAAGGAGATAGTTCTGATTGTACATATCAGAACGCTCATGAACCTTTGATCATACTTATTATGTAGTTTTATAAAGCAATTTAAAAAATATTAGGAAACTTAATGCATTGATACAACTTTAACTGATTATTTAAACTGATAATCATAGAACTTCATGTGGATTGTGTTGTAGGGCCTTGATGTTTTGGAAATTATGAGAAACATTCATATATTTGTGTCTCGATACCTCTATAATCTTAACAATCAGGTGAGTGGGTTTTAGAAAAACTTTTTAATGTAGATGGCTATATAGTGGGAAGGCCAGGGGGCAAGGGATTGCTTCTTAAGGGTGAAAATTACTAAAATATACTAAACAAAAAATAATTGTTTAGAGATCTTGTTTATTCATTTGCTGCTGTTAGGTTGTACTACTTCCTTAAAATTTTCTTTTTAATTGGTACATTATGATTATATATAATAGTGGGATTCACTGTGATGTAATTGTATATGCACTTAACATAATTTGGTCAATTTTATTCTCCAGCACCATCTTCTTGAATGGTTTTCCAATTATATTATCTTTACTGAAACCAGTTCTAAAATTTGGATAACTGTCTGATCAATGTCTGTTATAGGTTGTATTGTTATTGACCATAAATTTTGTTTCATTGCAGATTTTTATTGAACGAACAAGCAATAATAAACATTTGAATACTATTAATATTCGGCATATTGCTAATTCAATTCGAACACATGGCACAGGAATCATGAATACAACAGTAAGTACCTTTTTGGGGGTCAGGTGGGTAATAGACCTCTGCTTAATTTAGTAACTTGGAAGATAATTTTCTTATAGAATATTCTTGTAAATGTGCATTATTACCTGTTTATATTATACTTCAATTTCCAATTTTTCTGGTGATATAATTAAAAATATCTGGCATTAAAATCGTGTTGGATGTGATGGGAACTGTGTATAAAAGGCACTGTAAGATATCTTACCATTTCAGGATCACTGTAAATGTCATTGGAGATTTGAGGACATTGGCATATGTTTGTGTGGATTCTCTGAAAGTTACTTTTAAAAATGAATCATTGAAGCCGGGCGTGGTGGCGCACGCTTGTAATCCCAGTACTTTGGGAGGCGGAGACCGGAGGATCCGGGTTTGCGGCCAGCCTCAGCACGCATGCGCGCGCGCACGACCGATCGATTGATCGATCGATCTCTCTCCTCTCTCTCTGTCTCTCTCTCTCTCTCCCTGTCTCTCTCTCTCTCTACCTAGTGAGGCCCTCCGCAACTTCGTGAGACCCGGTTTCAAAAATAAAGCATAAAAAAATAGGGCCGGGGGCGTAGCGTGGAGGTAGAACGCCCCTGCGTTCAATCCCCGGAACCGGAAAAAAAAAAATGAATCATTGAAGGTAGGCATGGTGATACAAGCTTGTAATTCCACTATTTAGGAGGCTGACACAGGAGGATTGCAGGTTCAAGGCCAACTGTAGCAACTTAGTGACACCCTGTTTCAAAGTAAAAAATAAAAGGGCTGGGGTGTAACTCTGAGGTAAAATGCCCCAGGTTCCGTTCCTAGTACCAAAAAAAAAGAATCACTGATAGCAGTTTATTTAATGTCATTCATATCCTTTTGGGGTGGAGGGGTTACTAATTATTCGATATCCATATAAATAAAGATTTACTAAAAATACTTAGAAACCTTAGAAATGGGCATTCTGTCTCTTGGGGAAATTGCTTGAATTTGTATGCTGTTTTTCACTCCATGGAAAAATAAATCTTGGAATTTACCTGGTCTTCAGGGTACAGTTAATTTTTCCTGAAGAGGAGCAAAATGTGAATGCTTAAGTAGTAAAATATTCAACAGATTTGGAGTGTGGGAGTAGGAAGAAGACTGGAAAGCTAAGTTGGGATCATTTTAGTATACCATGGGGAATGCTTTGAAGTTTTTGAGCTGATGAATGGTATGATTGGAGCTCTATTTCAATAGTTACCAATATCAAAAGGAGGCCTACCTAGGATTTTAAATTTAAAATAAGGAGTCATCCATATAGAGATTATGTCTGAACCTTTCAGGTACTATGGATTGAACCCAGAGATACTTTACCACTGTGCTACGTCCCCAGCCCTTTTTATTGTTTTGAGATGGGGACTCGCTAAGTTGCATAGGCTGGGCTTGAATTTGGTGATCCTCCCATCTTAGCCTCCTAAGTACTGGGACTACAGGCATGTGCCACCGGCCCAGTTTACAATCTGAACTTTTGATGATAAGCTCTTTGACTTCTATCATCTACTAAAGACTTGCTCAGGTAACAAATATTATGAGTGTATTTTATGTGTGTCAGGCACTATGCTAGACACTAGGGTGAGAAAATTTCCTGCTCTTGGTGGTAATAGAGGGGTATTGACAATCAGTTAATCACACTAATGAATATTGGTTACTGATGTATGTGGGTAAAGTGAGCATAGAAAGGTGAGAATCAAGGAGTGGCAGAGTTACCAACTATTAAAGAGTGGGAAAAATAAAAGACTGCAGAGGAGATAAAGAGCAAGGAGAGTACGGTGTTTAAGCCCCATGTTAAGTTTCAGAGAAAGCAACTATTTCTGTAAGAGGGTAAGTGAAGTCTAAGCAAAAAGGGCATAAATTTTCCAAAACCGTTGTAATATTTGAGAGTAGTGGGGATGGAAATGAGTAGAGGGCTTCTGTTTGTAGGTTAGAATTAATCTCATTTTAATCTCAACTCAAATTCTCACTATGTCAGGATTTTCTGAATCTAGGTCAGGCCTTTTGTTCATTCTTAAAGCACCCACACTTCTCATTTTTAGAAATTATTGCAGTTGAGATTTAACAGTTTATTTAACAACACTTGTCTATCACCCCTGCTAGAATGTAACTTCATGAGGACAAGGACATGTCTAGCATGAGAATAGGCACATTGCTTTGTGCATAAGAGGCATGCAAAAATAGTTACAGATAAAAAACTGAATGTTTAATATCTTCCTTTAGGAAAGTTCAAAGAGCTCCATGTTTCGTACTTCAGTATCATACTTTCTAGCCATGTAGATTAGTAATACGTAATTTTATCGATGGAGAAACATGGAAACTTCTGTCTGGCTTATGGCATAAGGCTAGGGTCTTTAGTCTGATTTTGTGTTTCCCACTATAGCTCTTAGTTTTGTAATCAGAGTATTTTTCACTTTTTTCTTTCTCTGTTTCCCTTTCTTAGTAAAAATACATAAGGAGTCTATAGAAAGTTCTGTGAACTTGGGCAATAGAAAACTTTATTTATTTAAATATTTCAGGTGCAATATGAATTGAGCTTTATAAGTAGTACTTTTCAAATTATTATTTGATAACATTGACTCACAACTAATTTTTATATTAACTTTCCTCAATTTTTTGAATTTTAATTTTTATAGGTTAATTTCACCTACCAGTTTTTGAAAAAGAAGTTCTATATATTTAGCCAGTTTATGTATGATGAACATATCAAATCCAGATTGATTAAAGATATTCGGTTTTTCAGGGAAATCAAGGACCAAAATGATCATAAGGTATGCTACCTATTTGTTTTAAGGTACTTTGATTCAACTGTTAAGTATATGACAAATTTTTATGCTAAAATTCATTATTTAGATCCCTGTGGGGTCTTAGTTTTCTCTATTATTTTTTCACATGTCTCCTAGGTCTGGCCTTCAAGCTCCTTTTCCTTATATTTTCCTACTCTTTGCATTCTCTGTAGGCTTACGCACAAAGAAAAGTTAATGATCAATGTAGCCAGATTTACTGTTTTTCTTTTTTGGTACTGGGAATTGAACTCAGAGGGATTCTACCTTTTTTAATTTTTATTTTGAAACGGGGTCATGCTAAGTTACCACTCACTGGCCTCAAACTTGTGATCCTCCTGTCTCAGCCTCCCAAATACTGGGATTACAAGCGTGTGCCTCTGTGCCCAGCAATTTACTTTTTTTTTTTAATCTTACAATAGTACAAAAACAGTACATGTTCCTTTGAAATATTTAAAAAATGTAAAGTGCATAAACTATCCTCCCTTATTTCTTCCCATTTCCATTTTCTGGAGGCAGTTGCTGTTAACAATATGGTGCGATGCCTTTCTGATATCTTCACAATAGACATATAGAGTTACATGTAATTATATATTTTACTTTTTTTATATCTTGCATTTTTATAGCAATAATGGAGTAATACTAAACATAGTGTTTGGCAGTGGGTTCATAACATGTCAGTACACAGAGATCTTCCTCATTCAAGAATTTATAGTATAGATATATACAGTGGCCAGGCATGGTGGCGCATACCTGTAATCCCAGTACTTGGGAGGCTGAAATAGGAGGATTGCAGGTTTGAGGATAGCCTCAGCAAGTAGTGAGACTCATTAACCTAGCGAGACCCCGTTTCAAAATAAAAATAAAAAATAGGGTTGGGGGTTTAGGCCAGAGGTAGAATGTCCCTGGCTTCATTCTCCAGTACCACCACCAAAAAAAAAAAAGATATATACAGTAATTTACTTAACCTGCTATTGATGGCTATATTTTTTTCTCATTTTTAATTCTTACAAATGATGCTACAGGTTTCATTCTGACACATAGATCTCTAACTGGGGATAGTTTCTGAAAGAAAACTTCCTTGAAAAGGAATTTCTAGGATAAAGAATGAGTATTGAAAATTTCTGGTACATGTTGCCTTATACTCCAGAAATCCTGCACAATAGACATTCCCACCAAGAATTTATCAGGGCGCTCTTCCTTCACCCTCCATGCCAAGTTTTTCCTGTGGTGAAGTAAAGGGCCTGCCTGTTGAATTATAAGTGGTTAACAGAGGCATGTCAATGGGTAGATACAGAACCAGTTGGGTTAGATGGCTCCTCTATTTGATTCACCATATGCAGAACTATTTTAATTACATTAGTTTCTTAAGATTGTTCTAGTCCTAGCCCTCTTGTATAATAGTTGGTGGTTCTCTTCAGTGTCAGAGCAGCAAAATATTACTTTCTAGTAAACTAATGTGATAAAATTACAGATTTGTTATCAGTAGAGAAGTGTATTAGCTATCACATTTTTATTAGAAGGGAAATTACTAGTATTCTGAGATAATGATCTGAATATGCTTTATTATACAATTAATGCTCTTGTGCAAATTGCTTCCTTTTTTATTACTATAAAATGAATAATTTTCTAAATCTGTTAACCAAGACTTGAAAAGTTGTTTTATTGCTGATGATGGCATCTAGAACTTTTAACCCAGCTTGAGGTGTGTTTATTGGGAAGGAATGTGTTTATAAATTCCTGATACCGGTTTAGCACACAGAAGCTTGGTCGTACATCTGTGAACAAATGTTTCTAGAGGAATTAGGTTCTTTTTTCAATCTGGTAGAGTAGTTGGGTGTTAGAAGACTAATAATGATGCTGGTGTGGGGAACTCGAGTTTAGTGGTATTTTTATTCCCTGTAGTTAGCTATCAAAAAGAAAAAAATTAGATTGTTTTTGAATGTTAATAGTTTTTGTTATTCACCTTTTTTGTCATAGATTTGAGTGTTTTTTTTTCTAAAGCATGATGAAATACAAAATTAGATAGGAAAGTAATATTGGCATGGTTGATCGGACAAGCATTTTATGCTTTGAAGGATCTAAAGATAGTCTTAAATTTATCTCTCTAGTATCCTTTTGATAGAGCAGAAAAATTCAATCGAGGCATCAGAAAACTTGGAATAACACCAGAGGGGCAGAGCTACCTTGATCAGTTCAGACAGCTTATCAGCCAAATTGGTAAGTTATAAAAGTATTTGGAAATAAAGTATAAATCCCAAGAATTGCATATAACTAAATAGCTTCAGCTAATAAACAACTTATTATGTGAATGTCTCAGCTCAACTTTATTCCACTAGGTAAGAATATTACTATTCTTACCTATTGCTGCGGAAATAATTGATAGACTGCAGACTAATATCAGTTAAATAAAACCTCTTCAATCAAATTTAAAACTAATTCATCTTAAAGATCACATTCATAATTAATAGTCAACTGGTTAGTACTTATTGGGTACCTATTCTGTTCAAGGTACTGTTTTTGGCTTCTAAAAGAGATTCTCTCACATTACATTCTAAATGTGAGGGTAGAAAGTATTTACGTGAAAAGTTAGTAATTTAAATAAGTTATATAAAAATTTGAAGTTCAGATACTGAGTTCTATACTCTTTCTGTGCTGTACTATTTTATATTTGTCCATATAATTTGTCCTAGCTTATAAGTAGAACTTGTTTTCCGAAATATATTATATTTAAAAGTAAGAACTAGATGGGGTGTCTGGTACATGCCTATAATCTCAGTAATGGGAAGGTTGAGTCGGGAGGATCTCAGGTTTGAGACCCTTGCAGTAACAGTGAGATCCTGTTTCAGAACAAAAAATAAGCCAGGTGTGATGGTGCACACTTGTAATCCCAGTACTTGGGAGGCTGAGACAGGAGGATCGCAGGTCTTTATTTGGAAATCCTGTTTCAAAATAAAGAATAAAAAATAGTGCTGGGGGTGTAGCTCAGCGGTAGAATGCCCCTGGGTTCAATCCCCAATACCTCAAAAAAATAAAAATAAAATAAAATATGGTTGGGGGTTTTGCTTAGCGGTGGAACACCCCTGGGTTCAATCCTCAGTACTACAAAAAAAAAAAAAGCAAGAGCTATATTTAAAAATAATCATGGATTAACAAAATATGATACTTGAGTTTTTCACATATATTATCTCTGTTAATGCCCTCATAGTAACCCTGTGAGATAGGCATGTAATCATCATTTTAAAAATGCAGAAAGAAAATTTCAGGAAATACAAAGTGGTGTAGCTAAGACTTAAGTTAGGGTTATTTAGTGTAAGTCCAGCGGTGTTTTATATTCTTCACAGTTTATATTAATTGACACCAAGCAGTTAGTAAAATCTTATTGACTATATTTTGGGAAAATTGTGCCTCCTGAGATTGATTCATTCCTTCATCAAACATTTATGAAGCACTGCCAAATAGTCTGCTAGGTGCTGGGGATGCAGACAACTGTTGCTCCCAAGAGGCTTTAAATTTACTAGTGGGAAAGGAGTTCTGGGGTAAAGTCGCCAAATGTTTACGTAAGCAAGAAAAGAACCCCAAAATATCAGGAAAAAGATTGAAGCAAGGAATTAATAAAAATGAAGATAATAAAACAGTATATTAAAAATCTGTGCTGGATTGGAAAAAAATAGAGCACACAGATCACTAAAGCAACAAGTAAATCATAGGAATTAGAGAGGAGACATAAGCACAGATAAATAGAAAACATGAAATTATAAATTTAGAAACTTTGATTAGCCTTTTAATTTTGAGGGAAATCATATGATATAAAATTACTCAAGTACAGAATCTGAGTGGATGATTTGATATAGTCAGAAAACTTTATAAAAGGAGCTGGGCGTGGTGGCCAACGTCTGTAATCCCAGTACTTGGGAGACTGAGACAGGAGGATCGCAGGTTTGAGGACAGCTTCAGCAAGTAGCAAGACTAAGCAATCTAGTGACACCCTATTTCAAGAAACAAAAATAAAAAAGTCTGGGGGTGTAGACTCGGAGGTAGACTACCCCTAGGTCCAATCCCCAGTACCACACACACACATACAGAAAACCCTTTATAAAGAATATTAGGGTATCCACATATAAATAAGTCAAATGTATTTTGTTGTTCTGTCAATCCTGAAAGAAAATTATACGATACATAAACTTTTTGAGGTCACAGAAAAGCACATATTACTTCTCAAGTCAATCTTTGAGGGTAGGATAATCCTGATACCCACAATTGGACAAGGTGAACACAGTGCTAATCTATAGTATATGGTACTTTAAAGTATAAATTATTAAAGCCTGAGGATATAAAGTGTAACTATAATTAAGCATAATGCACCATAACCAGATAGAGTTTGTCCCAGGAATGCAGTGATAACAAATCATCTAAAATATTCTCATAATAAATTGAATCAAATGAATCCATAATTGCTCAATGATGGAACATAATTTTCCAAGATATAACAGATTTTCAACTTTAAATCAAGTGTAAAAACCTACAGAAAACATTAAAGTAGTTGAACAGTGAAAGTATTTCTATCACAGAAAGTAAGACCAGAATATTTACCATATTTTATACTATGGAAAATTAGCACAGAGGTTCTATCTGAAACAATAAGAAAAGAAAAAAAAATGAAGGGATACAGTGTGTATGGCTACCAAAAACATACATGAAAACCATTCAAACAATTATAGTAAAATATAAACCTACTGTACAATATTAACATGAGAAAAGATATGATTCTCCTAAGCAGCAGGGATAGCTACAAATATATAATACATTAAAAGGATCACTACTAGTAAGAATAAAAACTCTAAACAAATTTCAAACAAGTCTAATAAGAAATGGGACAAAAATTATAAAATTATAAATAATTATTAATAAAACCTAAATATATATTAATACCATGTTCTGGGATATCATGACTCTAATTGTCAAACTGTTAAAAATAAACTGTATACTCAACAAGATCTAGTCAAACATTCAAAATAGATTTTAGGAAAACATGATAAACTATCCTAAATGTAATCTACGAGAGTAATTGTTGTAGAATAAGAAACCATAATTAATAAGGATAAATTAGATAGAAGAGGGCATAAATTTTCCCTACCAGAAATCAAAACATCAATAAACCTATATTGTTAGGGAAATTTAAAGAGAGTTGATTAGCAAAGAAAAAAACATGTCCTCTATTTTCTGTTAACATAGTTTATATGTCACATATTTAAAAAGTAAAACAAGTCAAAGGGTATACTCATGGGTCTTGCATTCTAGGGGAGATGCAAACAAACAACAAAAAAATATATATATATGTCAGTGGTAAGTGCTGAGTAAGGAGTGTAATAGAACTGGGCAATGCTGTGCAGTGATGTTCAGGGAAAGCTTTTGGGAGGTGACATTTGAGCAGGGACCTAAGTAACGCGAGGGAATAATGAGCCTTGTGCAAATCTAGGGAAAAGAATATACTAGACAGGCGACAATAAGTGCGAAGGCTCGGAGTTTGCCTGGTGTTTGTGAGGAATAGTTTGGGGCTGGAGTGGAGTTAGTGAAGACTTGAGTGACAGGGCAGGATATTGGAACAGCAGCCAGGGACAAGAGCATGCAGGGCTGAGCTGAACATATGAAGAGTTCGGATTTTAGGCCGGGCGTGGTGGCGCACGCTTGTAATTCCAGTACTCTGGGAGGCAGAGACTAGAGGATCCGGGTTCGCGGCCAGCCTCAGCTCTGTCTCTCTCTCTACTTAGTGAGGGCCTCCTCAACTTTGTGAGACCTGGTTTCAAAATAAAAGCATAAAAAATAGGGCCGGGGGTGTAGCGCGGAGGTAGAATGCCCCTGGGTTCAATCCCCAGTACCGCAAAAAAAAAAAGAAAAAAGAGTTTGGATTTTATTTTTAGCTGGAAAGCCAGTAGTTTTCAGGAAAGGCATGATATGCTGCAGCTTATTTAAAGAATCACTAGCTGGTAGGTAGAATAAAACGTGGCAGGGGAGCAGGATGCTAACGGTGGATAAAGCGTGGCAGGGGAGCAGGATGCTAACGGTGGATAAAGCGTGGCGGGGGAGCAGGATGCTGACGGTGGAATCAGGGACATCAGGGAGCCATTGCATACTACAGTGTTCTAGGCAGATGTGCAAGTTGGAATAGGGCGATAGCTGTGAAGGTGGTGAGGAGTGGTAGGATTCTGGCTACAGTTTCAAGGCAAAACCAATGTAATTTGCCTAACTATTGGCTATAAAGTGTGAAGGAAAGGGAGCCAGGGATGACTTCAAGTGACTTTGCCTGTTTGACTGGAAGCATAGTATTGCCAGTTTCTGAGATAGGTGATATATTTGGGAATAAAGATCTTGAGTCTGACTTGGGCATATTAAAGTTTGCAGTTCTCTTTAGACATGTAGGTGTGAGCACTGGATTAAAAAAAAGCCTGGAGTTCAGAGGACTCCAGGCTGGGGATACAAATAAATTTGGAAGGCATCAAAGATTTCTTGTTATCACTTTCAACTGTGTGTGTGTGTGTGTGTGTGTGTGTGTGTATGTGTGTGTGTGTGTGTCTGTGTGTGTGAGAGAGAGAAAGAGAGAGAGAGAGACTTTTAGTGTGAGAGTAAAACTATTGATATACTTTAAAAATATTTCATCATTTTTAAGGTAGTCAACATTTAATGAATTTAGTTTTATCAGTTGAAAGAGTTACACTTATTTTTAACTATTTAATGTAGATGTATATAACTATGTATGTTTTTAAGTGCAGACATATGCAATACCTTTACTTTTTATGAAATAACTGAAATATAGGCAGAATACTTTGGAATTTAGGAGTGGAAACCTTGTAATTGACTACTGTATATAATTGTATTCCTGGTTATTAGAGTTAAGAGTTATTTATATGAATATCTGATTTTTTTGTGTGGTTTTTAAGGTAATGCTATGGGCTATGTACGAATGATAAGATCTGGTGGTCTTCATTGTAGCAGCAATGCCATTAGGTATGGATGCAAACATTTTTGCCTTGTTTATGCCATTTAAAAATTACATTATTTAAGTCTGTTATATGTGATATTACAGAGAAAGTGTTTGTTCTTATTAATACATTTGGAGATAAATTGCAGAAGAAAACCATTAATCCTACTAGATTTTTTTCCTTCTTAAATTTTAAGACTCTGCATTAGACTTGAAATCTTTGTTTCTTGTAGGGTTAATTTAATCAATATGGTTTATGAATGGATCTAAACATTATGCAATTTTAAGGATTAAAATTGATCATATCTAAAATTTGATTTAGAACTTAAGTGTTGATATTAACAATATTACTGAAATGCAAAGTTCTTCCTAAATACATAGTTGAAAGTTTTTGAGTCCTACAGTACCACTTTCTTGTATGTCAGTTGCCCTAATAAATTCTTTCCCAAATTCTTACTCAGATTTGTGCCTGATCTTGAAGATATTGTAAACTTTGAAGAACTTGTAAAAGAAGAAGGTCTTGCAGAAGAAACATTGAAAGCAGCAAGGTAGTCTAATTTTGGAATAATTGAAACTCAGACATTTAAAAATGTGTTTATATAAAACATTAGAAGACTAAAGGGTGATACATAATTTATATGCTGGTGTTTTTGTTATACAAATTATGGCCTCAGTTTATGGAATATATTGTTTTTTGTGTTTTTTTTTGCGGTACCGGGGATTGAACGCAGGGGCGTTCTACCGCCGCGCTACACCCCCGGCCCTATTTTTTATACTTTATTTTGAAACTGGGTCTCACGAAGTTGCGGAGGGCCTCACTAAGTGGAGAGAGAGAGAGAGAGAGCGAGCGAGCACTGAGGCTGGCCGTGAACCCGGATCCTCTGGTCTCCGCCTCCCAAAGTACTGGGATTACAAGCGTGCGCCACCACGCCTGGCAATATATTGTTTTTTAAAGACTGGTATTCAGTTGGGTATGGTGGCACATGCATATAATCCCAGCACTTTGGAGACTGAAATAGGAGGATTGCAGATTCGAGGCCAGCCTCAGCAATTTAGCGAGATCCTCACTTAGTGAAGACCCTGTTTTCAAAATTAAAAAAAGGGCTGGGGGTGTAGCTCAGAGGTAGAATGCCCCTAGCTCAATCCCTAGTACCAAAAGAAAAAAGAAAAGAAAAAAAAAGATTACAGTATTCTGAGATCTTTCTAACTTCACTAAAAAGCGATCTTCCGGAACATGTTCTCCAACATGGAAGCACTGGTTACACTTGACTTTTGGCGCCTGAAATGTGTTTGTTCCAAACGACTAATCTTGAAGATTTAATATAAGAAAAGGAATACTAAACATCTCATTTGTAAAATTCATATCATCTGTTTCTTCTTTTTACTTGTAAAATATTTTTGCTCATCAGCACTGTTCTCGAATGCTAGTCCTGTCAACATCACAGTACTATCTAGTACAGTAACCACTGCCATATTTGGTTGTTGAACACTTGAAATATAGCAAATGGGATGGAGGAGCTGAATATTAAATTTTATTTCATTTTACAGTAAATAGCTAGTAGCTAGCTGTCTTGCTGGACAGTGCAGGTGTACAGACTTGAGTCAGCAGTGATTTTGTAACGTAACTTAAAACTTGTGAGAGGCATGCAGAATTGTTAAGAATTTATTTTAAAAATTGTAGATTTTTTTTTTTTTTGCGGTACCGGGGATTGAACGCAGGGGTGTTCTACCTCCGCGCTATGCCCCCGGCCCTATTTTTTATACTTTATTTTTGAAACTGGGTCTCATGAAGTTGCGGAGGGCCTCACTAAGGAGAGAGAGAGAGAGAGAGAGAACGAGAGAGAGAGAGAGAGAGACAGGGAGAGAGAGAGAGATAGGGAGAGAGCTGAGGCTGGCCGTGAACCCAGATCCTCCGGTCTCCGCCTCCCAAAATACTGGGATTACAAGCGTGCGCCACCACGAATTTTAGCCGGGTGTGGTGGCGCACGCTTGTAATCCCAGTACTTTGGGAGGCGGAGACCGGAGGATCCGGGTTCGCGGCCAGCCTCAGCTCTCTTGCTCTCTCTCTCCCTGTCTCTCTCTCTCTCTCTCTCTCTCTCCCTTCCTCCCTCCCTCTCCTTAGTGAGGCCCTCCGCAACTTCATGAGACCTGGTTTCGAAATAAAGTATAAAAAATAGGGCAGGGGGTGTAGCGCGGATTAGAACGCCCCTGTGTTCAATCCCTGGTACCGCAAAAAAAAAAAAATTATAACAGTTATTGAGTCAGGTATATGAAGGGGCACCCTTTGACAAAGTGGAAATAATATAAATGTTAAAAAGATTAATTGTAGAAATAGGTTGTAATACATTGAATAAAAAAATCCATGAGTCATAGTGATAATAGAAAGGTTGGAGGAGAATGAAAGTCCTTTTTCTTTAACAGAAGAATGCTAGCTAATGTAGAACAATTGATAAAAATTTAGGGGGGAAAATCACCATTTTGTAGTCACCAGTATAATATTTAAACATTGGGTAAAATGTTTTTAGAGAAACGGGGTTCACTTAAAAAATTATCCCACAAAATTGCTTATTAATCACAAAACTGTCTGCAAGGGAGAGATGTCTACTACCTTAACCAAGTGATCAAACTAGTGTCACTGGTAATGGGACAGACTGATGTTCTCTGGCCTCCTGATGCAATGTAATGAGAAGTACCTAGTTTACATTCTTCCCAGAAGTGTTTACTCTGAATTTATTA
Organism: Glis glis; assembly: GCA_004027185.1. NCBI lineage: Eukaryota > Metazoa > Chordata > Mammalia > Rodentia > Gliridae > Glis > Glis glis. The sequence continues at coordinate 16,203 of PVJS01040689.1, forward strand.
GGAAGAAACAATTTGAGAATTCCAGATGTGGGGCATTCTGTGAAACACCTGGCCTACACTCTTAAAAAATGTGAGATGTCATGAGAGACAAAAAAGACAAGTAGACTGTTCTAGATTAGGAGAATAAAGAAACCTGGTAACCAAATGTAGTGACCAGTCCTTAATCTTATCCTAGAAAAAGAAAAAATTATCTGCAGAGGACATTTGGGAAATGATTGGGGAGATTTGAACATGGATTATATATTAGATAATGTATTTTATTCTTGGATGTAATATATTGTGGTTTTGTTAGGAAATATCTTAGTTCTTAATATAGTCATGCTGAAGTACTTATGTGCTACGTGACATGAGGTCTGTAACTTTGAAATGTTTCAGAAAAATACATGAGGTCTGTAACTTTGAAATGTTTCAGAAAAATAGAAAATGTAGCAAATTGTTAGCAAGTGGTGAATCTAATTAGATTTTAGGTATACTAAAATACTTAGGTGTTTGCTATACTATATTTTAATGTTTCAATAGGCTTGACATTTAAAAAAATGAAAATAATAAAATATACGGACAAACATATGTGTATGTGTGCATGTGCATTTTAATGAGAGCAAGACTCCAGCACAGAGGATTTAGTCTGGAATATTTTACTAGATAGCTTAGTTCTTTGCCAGGTTACAGAAGCCAGGGATAATTAATAAGCCATTTGAAGTCACATGCCTGAAAATGATTAAAATAGTTGTGGCTTGCATATCAAAGAAAGAAAAACTTTTATCTCTTGTAAATGATGTTATTTTCTCCAAAACTGATGAGCGTTTTAGAAATATTTTTAGGCAGTCTGAGGATGCCAGAGTGGGATATTGTCTTCAAGGTCTCTAAGGAAAAGCTGACTGCTAATTGCAACATTCATATTTGCTCAGAGGAGAGGACGGTTGACATTAAGTGAAGGGAAAGGTCATGATGGCAGGTGAAGTTAAGGAGTTGGGGGTCATAATAATGAGTCGATGATCCACGTGGGCAGTGGAGGAGAACTAAAGAAGGCATCCTGGTCCTGAATAATAAATTAGATCAGTGGCTAGAAAGTTAGTAGGTGTCTGCTTTTGGGAAAGGGTAGATGAACATATAGATGATCCCTGACTTACAATGATTCGTCTTAGCCCTTTTATTTCTACTTTACTTTCAACTTTAATATGATGTGAAAATGACATTCAGTAGAAACCGTACTTGGATTATTATTTTTTTGTGTGTGTTGCTGGGGATCAAACCCAAGTCCTAGTGCATGCTAGGCAGGTGCTTTACCATTGGGCTATATCCCCAGCCCCAGTACTCTAAATTTTGAATTTGGATCTTTTCTTGGGCAAGCAATATGCCTCATGATCCTCTTGTGATACTGGGCAGTGGCAATGAGTTGCAGCTCCCAGTCAGCCTTGTCACCATGAGGGGGAACAACCAGTGCTCTCTGGTACTGTGTTGCTAAGCTATGGTATTCAGTAGGTTAGGTATATTAATGCGTTTTTTACTTTATGTTCAACTTACTATGGGTTTATTAGGATGTAAATCTATCAGAGATTGAGGAGCATCTGTAGTTGGATCATGTGAGTCTCAAAGGAGAGATTCTTACCTTCCACTGATGGAGGAATATAATTGGAAAGTCATAATAGTTATACATGAGGATTCCCGGAGGGAAAGAAGCTAATATTTCTGAAGATTGAAAGGGATGCTAAGTTCTGGAAAGAGGGCCAGGGTTAAGTTGAGCTAAGGAGATGTAGAGGAAGCATTAGTGAAGAGATTTTAAGTGAATTTATTTACAATGAGATGAGGTTCTACTGGGTGCATTGTGGGTAAAAAAACACAGAACCCTATTTTTTTTTTTGGTACTGAGGATTGAACCCAGAGGCATTCTACCTCTGAGCTACATCCCCAGCCCTATTTTTTATTCTTTATTTATTTATTTTTTTTTGCGGTACCAGGGATTGAACACAGGGGCGTTCTACCTCCGCGCTATACCCCCGGCCCTATTTTTTTATGCTTTATTTTTGAAACCAGGTCTCACGAAGTTGCAGAGGGCCTCACTAGGTAGAGAGAGAGAGAGAGAGAGAGAGAGAGAGAGGGGAGAGAGGAGAGAG
>PVJS01040691.1:5000-18313 GCA_004027185.1 Glis glis
CACACGCTGGGCCCCCCGATTATTCATTAACTGGGCGAGCACAGGCATGGAGTTAATGGGCAGCAGAAAGCCGGGCACATTCCTCGTGGGAGCGCAGGCATGACCTGGACCTGCAAGAGCAGGCAGCCTGCATGGGGCCAGCCGATGGAGCCTCTGCGTTTCATTCATTCATTCATTTATTCATTCGCTTCTCACTCTGTGTCTGTGAATGAGCAGGGCCAGCTGAGGGGCAGACAGCAACTAAGATGGGACCATCCGAAGCGGTCAGCTAGGAGCAGGGGCCTCGCAGGGTCTGGGGGAGCTCAGAGGAGACCCCGGCAGCCTGGGTGAAGTCGAGGAGGCTGGGTAGGGAGAGGCTCTGGAGCAGGCCGGCAGGTCCCGTGAGGGCTGCACCCCATCCTGCCACACGCAACTGCTCAGCTTCTGTGACACTCCCTGCCTGCTCCTGTCCTTGCTGCCCGTCCTAAAGAGACCACCTTGGGGACTCCCTCTGAAGGTCCTCGGCCTCCCTAAAACTCGGGTGCCAGCGCCCGGCCTTCTTGCCATGTTTGTGGACCGGTGGCAGGAAGGAGCTGAGGGGCCGGGCGTGGTGGCGCATGCCTGTAGTTCCAGGACTTGGGAGGCTGAGACAGGGGGATCGCAGGTTCAAGGCCAGCTTCAGCAACTTAGCAAGGCCCTGTACAACTTAGTGAGCCCCTGTTTCAAAATGAAAAATAAAATAGGGCTGGGGGTGTAGCTCAGACATAGAATGCCCCTGAGTTCCATTCCCAGTCCAACAAGAAAAAAAAAAAAAAGAAAGAAAGAAAGAAAGAAAGAAAGAAAGAAAAAGGAAGAAGAAATAAAAATGGCTGAGGGTGTAGCTTGGAGGTAGAATGCCCCTGGGTTCAATCTCTAGCACCAGAAAAATAAAAAAATAAAATTAAAAAGGGCTGGGGTTATAGCTCGCAGGTAGAATGCCCCTGAGTTCAATCCCCAGTACCAAATAAATAGACAAACAAATAAATAAACGGGCTGGGGGAAGGGGTGGCCTGAGATTTGAAGGGAAGGGCGAGGACTGGGTCCCCCAGGTATGACGGCTGAGAGGAGATCCAAGAGGCTCTGTGCTTGGACACTTGGGGACCAGCGGGGAGTCTTGTGCACCTGCACTGGGAGGGGGGCTGGCCTGGGCTTGGGGAGCCTGTGTGCGGGGACTAGGCTATGGTGGGGGGTTGGGGAGGGAGGGGGAGGAGAGGTTGGGAGGCACGTGGGTTCTGGGGGAGCAGGGAGGAGACAGAAGGGGGAAAACAGACTGAGTCGGTAAAGAGAGGGGCCAGTAAACACTGCGGGGGACCCGGAAGTGGGGTGGGGACAGGGAAAGGGGTGGGAGACACTGGGACGGGGCTCCTCTGAGGAGACAGCACGGGTCAGTTCCCTGGCCAGGGAGCTGGGGTGCACATGTGTGTGGGTGTGTGACTGTCCACACAAAGGGGTAAACGCTGTCCCCACTCCCACCTACTTTCCTGCCCAAGGCCCCAGCCCCTCCCGGAGGTCTCTTTAGGGGGGCGGCCTCCCCTCCCCAAGGCCGGGGAGAGATCTGAAGTCAGAAGAGGGGCTGGGGGTCCCCGAAGTTCCCTCGATCTTAACCTACGTGGGGAGCCATGGTTGGACCAAGACGGCTCTTAATACTGAAGCCCTAAAAAACCCGCAGCCCCTCGTGTACCCCAGGTTTGCGATGGCTTCTGGTTAATGCAGGGTGCGCCACATAAGTAGGCGGGCCCAGGCTCCCACACCGCTTGGCTGCCGGCCACCTCGGCCTCCATGGGGTAGCCTCGACCACTGGGGAGGCCCCTGCTGCCTCCTCCACAGCCAGGGCCCCAACCTGCAGGCCGGATCTGCATCCTGACGTGTGGCCAGCCTTGGGACCTCCACTCAGGACAACCGAGAAGGCGACAGGAGAGGGGACCCAGGCCTCCGGCTCTCAGCCCAGGGGAGCAAGACCGTGGGGCCTGCAGGGCGCACGGTGACCCCAGCCTGGCCCAGAGCCCCTGGGTCCCCACAAAGGCGACGGCGGGGGCTGTTTGTTCAGCGTGGGGTGGGGGAGGCAGGAAGCGGGATTTCAAAGCGGTTTCGCCCTTTGTTACCCCGGCAGCCCGCCCGCCCCGCGCCCCAGGCTGCATTCCAGAACCCGAGGGGGCTGCCCCGAGAAAGCGCCTGCGGGAGGCTCGGGTTGCAGCCCAGGGCGGAGCCACCAGCGGTCCCCACTCCCGTCACCTCCTGCCGACCCCTCCCTGGGACCCTCCAGGCTCTGGGCCTCTGTGGGTGGGAGCAGGAGCGGGGAGGAGAAGTGAAGGGGGACAGACCTGACCCCAAACTCTAGACGAGCCTGACAGCCCGGAGTTATAGCTTCAGCAAGGGACCGTGCTGTTGTGTCTGTCCTCGGCCTGACCTTGCCCCATGGAGGTCCTGGTTCTGGTGAGCTGGGCTGGGCCCCATGGGTCTCCTTTTCCTGCAGGTCAAACTGAGCTTTCTCTTATTTTTAACTTTTTTTTTTTTTTTTTTTTTTTTTTTTTTTTTTTTTTTTTTTTTTTTTTTTTTTTTTTTGCGATACTGGGGATTGAACCCAGGGGCATTTTACCTCCAAGCTATACCCCCAGCCCGATTTTTTATTCTTTATTTTGAAACAGGGTCTCGCTCAGTTGCTGAGGGCCTCACTAAGTAGCTGAGGCTGGCGGTGAACCCGGATCCTCCAGTCTCAGCCTCCCAAGTACTGGAATTACAAGTGTGCGCCACCGGGCCTGGCATTAACATTTTTTAGGTATATTTAGCATTTGGTAAAATGCTGTCGTCTGTGTATGTGTGTGTGTGCGTGGACGCTACTGGGGATGGAACCCAGAGGCCGTCTACACTGAGCTACACTCCCAGCCCTTTGGTAAAATGTGGTTGGCTTCAAACCTGCCATCCTCCTGTCTCAGCCTCCCAAGAACTGGGATTGCAGGTGTGCGCCACCACGCTTGCCTAAAATGCTGTAATCTTTTTTTTTTTTTTTTTTTTTTGCGGTATCGGGGATTGAACCCAGGGGCGTTCTACCTCCGCGCTACACCCCTGGTCCTATTTTTTTTATACTTTATTTTGAAACTGGGTCTCATGAAGTTGCGGAGGGCCTCACTAGGTAGGGAGAGAGAGACAGAGAGGGAGAGAGAGAGAGAGAGAGCGAGCTGAGGCTGGCCGCGAACCCAGATCCTCAGGTCTCTGTCTCCCAAAGTACTGGGATTACAAGCGTGCGCCACCACACCCGGCTAAAATGCTGTAATCTTAAGCGAACCAGGAGCAACATACAAACGTTCCCATCCTTCCAGAAAGTTCCCTCATGCTCCTTCCCAGTCCTTCCCACCAGGCTGCCCTCAGTGGTACGTAGGGAGGGTTTGCCTTACACAGATGTAACCACAGAGTCTGTGTGTATTCATGCCTAGCTTCTTTTGCTCAGTATAATATTTCTGAGATTCTGCCCGGCAATAGTGGTGCACCCTATAATCCCAGAACTTGGGAGGCTGAGACAGCAGGATCACAGGTTCAAGACCAGCCTCCGCAGAAGCTACAGGCCGGTGCTGTGATGGGGGCTGCTGGCCGTGTGGGAGGATGGAAGACAGGAGGAAGGGAGGTCTCCGCACAGCTTTCCTCTTTTTTTTTTTTTAGTACTGGAATTGAACCCAGGAGTATTCTACCTCCAAGGACACCCCCAGCCCTTTTTTTGTTTTGTTTTGTGTTGAAACAAAATCTCTCCGGTTGCTGACATCTCCCTAGTTGCTGGGGCTGTCCTCCAACCTGTGATCCTTCTGTCTCAGCCTCCCAAGTACTGGAATCGCAAGATTTCCTAAGCCAGGAGCAGCATATACCAAGGCCACAGAGCTGGGCGCCAGAGACGCTGCCATGAACTTAAATTCCCCAGCCAGCCGGTTCCAGCCACGTTCCTTTCCTGCTCCAATGCAGCCCCAGCCTTCAGCATGTACCCCAGAACCATGGGGAGTGGGGAGGAGGCAAGATGAGCTTGTTTAAACACAGCCTGACGCCACACCCAGGGTCTGGCCAGTGTGCAGTGGGACCCAGAAATCTGCATTCTTTTGTGTGTGTGTGTGTGGTACTGGGGATTGAACCCAGGACATTCTACCTCTGAGCCCCAGCCCTATTTTTTTCTTTTAAACAGGGTCTCACTAAGTTGCCAAGGGCCTCACTTAAGTTGCTGGAGTTGGCCAGGAACCTGCGGTCCTCCTGTCTCAGCCTCCCATGTACTGGGATTACAAACGTGGGCCACCAAGCCGGGCTCAGTAATCTGCATTCTAACAGTTATCCTGGATTTGTTTCTTAGGGCTGTTGTAGCAAATGACTACAAATTTGGTGGCTTAAAAGGACAGATGTCAGGTGGGCATGGTGTCACATGCCTGTAATCCCAGGACTTGGGAGGCTGAGACAGGAGGATCACAGGTTCGCAGCCAGCCTCAGCTACTTAGTGAGGCTTCCGCTACTTAGTGAGGCCGTTTCAAAATAAAAAGAATAAAATTGGGCTGGGGGTGTAGCTCAGAGGTAGAATGCCCCTGGGTTCCATCCCCAGTACCACAAAAAATAAGTAAATAAACTACCTGGTCAAAGATATTTTGTTATAGCAGCAGGACTGGACTAAGACACCACCCCTGCCCAGAGCAGCTACCCCACACCTCCTGCCTCGCCCACTGGGGCCCTGCTCACACCTGCTTATTTCATTCTGTCTTGATCCAGGCTATACTTACTTCTCTCTTTCTTTTCTTTCTTTCTTTCCACCCCCCCCCCCAAGTGCTAAGAATTACCTCAGGGCCTCACACATGCTAGGCTAGCCGCTACTACAACATTGTTCGTGTGTGGTACTGGGGATTGAACTCAGGGGCATTCTACCTCTGAGCTACACCCCCAGTTCTATTTTTATTTTTATTTTATTTATTTATTTATTTATTTATTTATTTATCTATCTATTTTTTTATTCTTTATTTTGAAACCAGGTCTCACTAAGTTTCAGAGGGCCTCACTAAGTAGCTGAGGCTGGCTGTGAACCCGGATCCTCCTGTCTCAGCCTTCCAAGTACTGGGATTACAAGCGTGTGCCTGTATTTTTTGTTTTTAACCAGGGTCTGGAGCTGGGCATGGTGGCACATATGTAATCCCAGTACTTGGGAGGCTGAGATAGGAGGATCCGGGTTCGCAGTCAGCCCCAGCTACTTAGTGAGGCCCTCCGCAACTTAGAGAGACCCTGTTTCCAAGTAAAGAATAAAAAATCGGGCTGGGGGTGTAGCTCGGAGGTAGAATGCCCCTTGGTTCAATCCCCAGTATCGCAAAACAAACAAACAAACAAACAAACAAACAAACAAGGTCTTGCTAGGTTGCTGAGAGTCTCACCACATTGCTGAGGCTGACCTTGAACCTATGATCCTCCAGTCTCAGCCTCCCAAGTACTGGGATGACAGGCGTGCGCCATAGCGCAGGGGCTTACACTTGGTTCTTATTTCCTTTGTCCTCTTTTCTTCCTGGCTGTGAGCTCCACGCGGGCCAGGGCCTCCCTGCCTCCCCACTGACACATCCCTGCCATCTGGCGCAGTGCCTCGCAGTGAATGAATGTCTAAGGCATGAATCAATGAACAAAAGGTAATGCACAAAAAATGCCCGCCCAGCCTGGCCACATAGTAAGCACTCAATAAACGCCAGCCATTGTTCTCACACAGCAAGCGCAGACCTGAAATTTGAGTCTGCCCACGTGTAACAGCTTTAGGGGTGCTCTAGCTCTACCGCCTTGCTGCCAGCAGAGAGTGGGGTGTAGTCGCGACCCCCCCAAGCATTTTGAGCACTGTACACCGTGCTTCTGGGAACAGAATCGGGAAGGGCCACGCGGGCGAGGCGCGTTCTGGAAACCAGGAGGAGGAGGCGGGTGGGGGGCAGCAGGCGCCAGGGCCGCCCCGCCCACCTGTCACCCCAACTCACTCTGTCCCTCCCGCCTGCCAGGCACCTGGAACGCGGGTTTCTCTCCTGCCAGGTCCTTGCCTGGAGCGCATGGCTGTGTACCCCTAGGTCTTGGCGCGCACCCGGCACACAGTAGGTCTCAGCCCACGTGCCAGCGCGCATTGGACACACAGTAGGGCTCAGCCCACCGTGACTCACAGATGTGAACTCTACACAGGGGCATTCCTGGGGCGGTGACTTTTCAACCTTTCTCAATCACCGACCAATGCCAGGCTCGGGAAACCTCTCCGGACGGATGCACCCCAAAGGTGACCTGTGGTTTCAGAGACCCCAAGTCATCCGTAAAGCCCAGCGTGGGCTCTGAGCCGGGAGGCTCGGGCCGGCCCGGGGGGCTTTGGCGGGGGTCCCTTCGCCGGGGGCTGCGGCCTGGAGGAGGAGGCGCCGGGAGGGGGCGGCGGGAACAAAGCGGCGGCGCGGGCGCTGTCGGCGAGGACGGGCGGCCCTCCAGCTCCGCTCCTGGCACGGCTGGCGGCGGGGCGGGGCTGCGGAAAGGTTACATTTGCACAAAGTGCGCGGCGGCGGGGCGGGGAGTGGGGAAATTCCACCCGCGCTCCCGATCCGCCCCGCGTCCCGCGCTAGGCGGCCCGGGCCAGGCCTGCGGATGGCGGCGGAGGGGCGCGCAGGCTCGACTGGGGAGGGGGCCGCCGCGGCCTCTGACCCTCCCGCCCCGGGAGCTCGGCCCGCGCGGTGTCTGCCAGCCCTCCCCGGCGTCACTCCCCGGCTCCGGGACCACCCGCGGCTCCCTATTACCGCCCTCCCTCGGCCTTCGCGGGGAGTCCGGCCTCTTGGGGGGTGAAGTGTCAAACTCCAGGACTGGGAGGCTGGGTGGCGGCGGGAGACCCGTGGGCCTCTTTTCTTTCTCTTTCCCAGGGCCTTGCCACGTGCTAGGCAAGTGCTCTATTACTGAGGTATACCCCCACTATCCATTCCCTTCCTCCCTCCCTTCCTTCCTTCCTCCCTCCCTTCCTTCCTTCTTTCCTCTTTCCTACTGGGGATTGAACCCAGGGGCATTCTACCTCCAGGCTACACCCCCAGCCCTATTTTTTATTCTTTATTTTGAAACAGGGTCTTACTAAGTTGCGGAGGGCCTCACTAAGCAGCTGAGGCTGGCTGCGAACCTGGATCCTCCTGTCTCAGCCTCCCAAATACTGGGATTACAAGTGTGCTCCACCACGCCCGGCTCTATTTTTTATTTTGAAACAGGGTCTCACTAAGTTGCTGAGGCTGGCCTCGAACCTGCAATCCTCCTGTCTCAGTCTCCCAAGCATGGAGATTACAGGCTTGCGCCACTGGGCCTGGCTTTGCAGTCCTCCTTTAACTGCGGGGGTGGGGGGCGCCTGAGGAGCCTGGCCACTTGGGCTCAGGAACCCCGAAGTCGCCACCCTCGCTGTAGCTGGGCAGCAGGGACTTGCCGGGGAGGGAGGCCAGGGAAGGAGGGGGCCTGTCCCCCAGGGCGCCTTGGCAGAGCTCTGGGCCCCCTGGGTCCCCGGCTTCTCAGAACAAGGTCCAGCAGTGAGCAGGGACAGCAGGGTCAGGGACAGCCCATGCCCTCTGCTCCTTCTGTGTCACTTCCTGGAGCCTCCAGGTCTGGTCGGAGTCCCAGGGGGTTCTGACCCAGACAGCATGCTTGCCTGGACCCCAGGGTCCTCGGAACAACAGGGTGATAGCTGGCGCTGACTGAGTACTTACCCAGGGCCCTGAGCCGGAAGGTGCTGTGTCCCAGCAGTCCTAGGGGCCGGCACGCTCTCACAGATGAGGAGACTGAGGGTCAGAGAGCTTGAGCTGCTTGTCACGCACTTGTCATTGATGGAGCCGGGACACCCAAGCCAGCCTTGCCTGACACCAGGTCTGAACTCTTTTTTTTTTTTTTTTGCGGTACCAGGAATGGAACCCAGGGGCGTTCTACCTCCGAGGTACACCCCCGGCCCTATTTTTTATACTTTATTTTGAAACCGGGTCTCATGAAGTAGCGAGGGCCTCACTCAGTCGCTGAGGCTGGCTGCGAACCCGGATCCTCCGGTCTCAGCCTCCCAAGTACTGGGCTTACAAGCGTGCGCCACCATGCCCGGCTGGGTCTGAACTCTTAGCTGTGAGCTGGGAGCCACCTCCATGCTGGACCTGAGCGGCCCTCGTCAAGGGGTGTATTCGGGGGAAGCCCCACTCATGCAGCGTGGCTGCCCCTGACGATGTCCCCACTTTATAGATGAGCTACGAGGACTTTGCTTTGGCCACTAACTCAAGGCCACATTGTTCAGGAGTGGAGACCAGGAGCTGGAGGTGTAGCTCAGTGGTTGAGTGCTTGCCTGGCCTACGTGAGGCCCTGGGCTCCATCCTCAGCACTGCAAAAAGGAAAAGAAAAAGAAAAGGGAGTGGAGTTTATAAGAAAGGAAATCTTAGCCGGGCATGGTGGTGCACGCCTGTAATCCTAGTGCTTGGGAGGCTGAGACAGGAGGATGGCAGGTTTGAGGCCAGCCTCAGCAGCTTAGCAAGACTCTGTTTCAAAATTGAAAAAGGAAGATGGGCGTGATGGCACACGCTTGTAATCCCAGTACTTGGGAGGCTGAGACAGGAGGATCCCAGGTTCGAGGATAGTCTAAGCAAGTAGTGAGACTCACCAACCTGGCAAGACCCCGTTTCAAAATAAAAATAAAATAGAGTTGGGAGTGTAGCTTGGAGGTAGAATGCCCCTGGGTTCAATTTCCAGTACCTTAAAAAATATTTTTTTTTGCAGTACCAGGGATTGAACCCAGGGGCGTTCTACCTCCGCGCTACACCCCCGGCCCTATTTTTTTATACTTTATTTTGAAACCGGGTCTCACGAAGTTGCGGAAGGCCTCACTAGGTAGAGAGAGAGAGAGAGAGAGAGAGAGAGAGAGACAGGGAGAGAGAGAGAGAGAGAGAGAGCTGAGGCTGGCCGCAAACCCGGATCCTCCGGTCTTCGCCTCCCAAAGTACTGGGATTACAAGCGTGCGCCACCACGCCTGGCCTTAAAAAAAATTTAAAAAGCAGCGGGGTGTGGTGGTGCATGCCTGTAATCCCAATACTTGGGAGGCTGAGATAGGAGGATCACAGGTTTGAGGATAGCGTCAGCAAGTAGTGAGACTCTCATCAACCTAGCAAGACCCTGTTTCAAAATAAAAACAAGGTGGGTGTGGTGGCGCACGCTTGTAATGCCAGTATTTGGGAGGCTGAGACCGGAGGATCTGTGTTCACGGCTAGCCTCAGCTACTTAGTGAGGCCCTCCGCAACTTAGTGAGACCCTGATTCAAAATAAAGAATAAAAAATAGGGCTGGGAGTGTAGCTTGGAGGTAGAATGCCCCTGGGTTCAATCCCCAGTGCCACAAAATAAATAAATAAATAAATAAATAAATAAATAAATAAATAAATATAAAAACAAAATAGGGTTGGGGTGTAACTCAGAGGTAGTATGCCCCTGGGTTCAATCTGCAGAACCCCCCCAAAAAAAGGAAATCTTAGCAGATGGAGCTGGAAGGGGTCTCAGAGCTCTTCTAATTCAAGGCTAATTTTCCAGATGGAGACAGAGGCAGCGGGACTCCTGGTCCCCACTGCAATTCTTTCTCCGTCACCTTGGCTCCCTGGATCTGCCCCGATGAAGCGAGGACCCCTGGCCCGCGCGCGCCATGGGCATTTGTGGGGATGCGGAAGTGGACAGGAGAGACCAACAGCTAAACAGAAGCCCTGGCTTTGATCCCAGGCCAGAGGAGAGGGAGTGCAGCCCTGACCTGCACTGCAACGTGGGGCGGGAGGGGCGGAGCCACAGCCTCCCCCTCCTGGGTCCTTCACTCCCTGGCCCAATGGAGGGGTGGTGGGACAGGCAGGAGGTGGAGGGGGCTTCTTCACCCGGCTCATGGTGGAGCGAACTTTCCCGTGGCCCTCTCCACTTGACACCCACCCCAACGACTGAGAGAGGGGCTCAGCAGAAGCTTCTCGATTTTGCATGCAAAATATGTGGGTGCTGGTCAGCTCTCACATCCTTCAGTCTAAGGGGCTGGGAGTCTGACAGGCTATGAGTCTGACCTGGGGAAACTGAGGCCTGACATTCTGACTGAGGCCAACATCCTTCACCATCCATTCTACCAAGATCACAAGACCCCTGGTTGATAGCAGGCACCCTACACCAGGTTGGGGTGCGACCATGAAGAAGCAGGACCCAGCCCTGCCCTCATGGAGCTTCAAGTCGGAAGGTGGATTTCTCAATCTGAGACAAAGATCTCGGGTCTGTAAGAGGGATTCTGTGAGACCCATGAAGCTGCTGGAAGATGGAGGAGGAGAAGACGGGGTGCAGGGAGAGGCGGGGTGCAGGGAGAGGTGGGGTGCAGGGAGAGGCGGGGTCACACCAGGGCACTAATTTTACTGCTCACTTTGAGCCAACTTAGTCTTGTGCGATCGATGACACCTACGATTTCAAGAGGCTTAAAATACCACTGCTAACAGAATAATACACCGGTCTCTCTCTTTCAGCAGCCCGCTCACTCAGGCGTCGCCAGTGCTCTGGGAACATTTATTAATTAAGCCCCAATTAAATAGTTATCATTGACCCAAAGTATATATATTCTGCAGCACATTCTTCCAGTGACTGGTTTACTGATGGTGGCTCGGTACCTGCCATCATCGCACTTGAAACACAGGACAGGACGGCCCCAAGCATTGGAATGAGCTCAGGTCTTGTCCAGCCTCTGCCCTGTTGCGTCCTTCCTCGTTGGAGCTGACTGAAACGGACCACGTGTGCTCGGCTCTCCCGGAAGAAAGGTGACTCATGTCCATGGCTTGTTTTTGGTACTGGGGATTGAACCCAGGGCATCTACCTCGGAGCTACACCCCTGGCCCTTTTTACTTTTTTGTTTTGAAACAGGGTCTCCATAGATGGCTGAGGGTCTTGCTAAGTTGCTGAGGCTGGCCGCGAACCTGCGATCCTCCTGTCTCAGCCTCCCAAGTACTGGGATGACAGGTGTGCGCGCCCGGCTTGGGCCCCTCGCTTTTCCGTCAGCATTCTCATCTGAACACCTGACGTGCACAACTTAGAGACGGAGGAAGATTTATTTGCTTACGGTTTTGGAGATTTCAGTCATAATCCATGTCCGGGCCGGCTTCCAAGCAGGGGCTGCAGGTCTTCAGGGCACTGTGGTGGGGAGCAGAGAGATGCGCTGTAACTGGGCGGGACCAGGACATACACTGTACTTAATGACACCCCCAAAGACCCACCTTCCAACATGGCGGCCTCCCGGCCATGAGGTATGGGGGACACTTTTCTTTTATTTTTTTTTGCGGTACCAGGGATTGAACCCACGGGCGTCCTACCTCTGAGCGACACCCCCAGCCCTATTTTTTTTTATACTTTATTTTGAAACCGGGTCTCATGAAGTTGCGGAGGGCCTCACTAAGTAGCTGAGGCTGGCCACGAACCTGGATCCTCCGGTCTCCGCCTCTCAAGTACTGGGATTACAAGTGTGCGCCACCATGCCCAGCTAGGGGGGATATTTTAAATCCAAACTATAATACCTTTCCACTTCTCATTTGAACAGGGAGGGGTCCCCAAGGTGCCTTTATTTATTTATTTATTTTTTGCAGTACTGGGGATTGAACCCAGGGGCATTCTACCTACGAGCTACACCCCAGATCTATTTTTTATTCTTTATTTTGAAACAGGGTCTCACTAAGTTGCTGAGAGCCTCACTAAGTGGCTGAGGCTGGCTTTGAACCTGTGATCCTCCTGTCTCTGCCTCCCAAGTACTGGGATTACAAGCATGCGCCACCATGCCTGGCCTTATTCTTTCTTTCTTTATTTATTTATTTTTGGCGGTACCGGGGATTGAACCCAGGGGCGTTCTACCTCCGCGCTACACCCCCAGCCCTATTTTTTTATACTTTATTTTGAAACCGGGTCTCACTAAGTTGTGGAGGGCCTCACTAAGGAGAGAGAGAGAGAGAGAGAGAGAGAGCGCTGAGGCTGGCCATGAACCTGGATCTTCCAGTCTCTGCCTTCCAAAGTATTGGGATTACAAGCGTGCGCCACCACGCCTGGCCTTATTCTTTATTTTGAAACAGGGTCTCACTAAGTTGCGGAGGGCCTCACTAAGTACCTGAGGCTGGCTGCGAACCTGCCATCCTCCTGTCTCAGACTCCCAAATACTGGGATTACAGGCATGTGCCACCATGCCCAGCCCAAGGTGCTTGGCCATCTGCGCTGGCTCCAGGTGAAGGGGGTGAAGGCGATGCTCCGAGCAAGCCTTGCTGTGTGTGTGTCACCCGAGGGCCGAGCACCTTGTGTCAAATACTTGAAAGTGCTTCATGAGGTAGAGGGATAATCGGAAGATGGGCATGGTGGCGCACGCCCGTAATCCCAGTACTTGGGAGGCTGAGACAGGAGGATCACAGGTTCGCGGCCAGCCTCAGCTACTTAGTGAGACCCTGGAATATAAAAAGGACTGGGGGTGTAGCTCGACATAAAAAGAAGTGGGTAGATAAGCGGGTAGCCTGGACCTGGGCAGGTGTTTGAGAGGCAGAGACAGAAGGAAAGTCTTTTAGCAGTGGCCACTTGGTGGAATTTTGAGAAATTATAAATGCAAAGGGGAGTCGTTCGACTGTATGGAACACGGGGCTAAAGCTACATACAGCAGTTCTTGAAAATGACTGGGACATGCGGTGCCTCCTTGTATTTGGGTTACATGAATAGCAGAAAGTCAGCTGCTTTTGCTTAAGAAAGAAGGCGGGCTTACGAGCTCACAGGAGAACCAGAGAATGGCCAGGCCCATAGGGACGGGCCTTGGGAGGCCAGGGCCCCAGCTGCTGCGGTCTGCTCTCTCCCTGCAGGTGGGGTTTCCATGGGGAGGTGGGCAGTAGAGAAGGGTGATTTTTTAAAAATATTGATTTATAGTGGGTCGTGATGGCGCATGCTTGTAATCCCAGTACTTGGGAGGCTGAGTATTGGGTTTGATCTCCAATATGTAAAAAAAAAAAAAAAAAAGGAAAGAAGGAAGGAAGGAAGCGTATAAATGACCAAAAAATTTGCTTAAAAAAGAAAAAACGAACACCGGGTGTGGTGGCGCACACTTGTAATCCCAGTACTTTGGGAGGCGGAGACCAGAGGATCCGGGTTCGCGGCCAGCCTCAGCTCTCTCTCTCTCTCTCTCTCTCTCTCTCTCTCTCTACCTAGTGAGGCCCTCCGCAACTTCATGAGACCTGGTTTCAAAATAAAGTATAAAAAAATAGGGCCGGGGGGGTAGCGTGGAGGTAGAACGCCCCCTGGGTTCAATCCCCGGTACCACAAAAAAAAA
>PVJS01040692.1:0-11269 GCA_004027185.1 Glis glis
CAGGGGCATTCTACCTCTGAGCTACACCCCCAGCCCTATTTTTTATTTTGAAACAGGGTCTCACTAGGTTGCTGAGGCTGACCACCAACCTGTGATCCTCCTGTCTCAGCCTCCCAAGTTCTGGGATCATAGGTGTGCACCACCATGCCCTGCTCAAATAAGTTTTTTTTATTTTTGGTGTGTGTGTGTGTGTGTGGTACTGAGGATGGAACCCAGGGGCATTCTACCTCCAAGTGACACCCCAGCCCTATTTTATTCTTTTGTTTTGTTTTTGTTTTTGTTTTGAAACAAGGTCTCAATAGGTTGCTGAGGCTGGCCATGAACCTGCGATCCTCCTGTCTCAGCCTCCAGAGTTCTGGGGTTACAAGCGTGCACCACCACGGTCAGCTTCAAATAAGACTTTTAAAGCTTGATATTTCACTGTACATTATTCAAGATGGATTCTGGCTTTTTGCAAATATGTTTGTATCTGATTAATCTCATCTAAAACTAAGACAGGAAGAAAGACCATTTAAAATGAAAATAACTGCACACAGCAGAGAACAAAATTTGAGATGACTCACACATCCACGTTTTTACTGTTTACACAGTACCTATACTTCAAAATTAAGATTCAGTTTTCAAAATTCGTCCTCACTGTGCCTCAGCTTCATAATGAACATTCCACCTTGCCTAGGATACAGTTTCTAGCTAGTCTACACAGCTTTGTCCATCGATGAGGTGAGATTAAAAAGAATGAATAGGATTTTTCCAAAATTCTAAAAATGTTGCATGTGAAGAAATGTTTCCAAAAGTACAAACTCTGCAAGGTATAGAGAATGATTTCTGGGAGGCAGAGATTGATTTCTTTGATTTTTAAATGAACTCCACTGCGAAGACTGACCATCCACGTAGGGTCTTTCATCTTGGGCCACAGCAGAGGTTGGGCCTATCTGATCAACTCCCATCTGTCTCTGCCTGAAGCATCGACAGTGTAGTCAAAAAGAACTCCAAGAAATTCTCTTTTGTAAATATCTGCTCCCACAAAAGCATACTACTGATATAATTTTCTACTTTGATTCCTTCTTTAATTTTAAAACAATTAATAACTGGGCATGATGACACACACCTGTAATTCCAGTACTTGGGAGGCTGAGACAGGAGGATCGCAGGTTTGAGGCCATCCTCAGCAACCTAGTGAGACTCTGTTTCAAAATAAAAGAATAAGTCAGGCATGGTGACACACGCCTGTAAACCTAGTACTTAGGAAACTGAGACAGGAGGTTCACAGGTTCAAGGACAGCCTCAGCAAGTAGTGAGAGTCATAAACTTAGGGCGACCCTGTTTCAAAATAAAAATAAAATAGGGCTAGAGGTGTAGCTCGGAAGTAGAATGCCCCTGGGTTCAAACTCCAGTACTGCCAAAACAAAACAAAATAAAAGAATAAAAAGAGCTGGGGGTATAGCTCAGTGGTAGAATGCTCCTGGGTTCCATGCCCAGTACTGCAGAAGAGACAGACAAACAGACAGACAGACAGACAGAGAGACCAGAGCCAAGTGCAGGTGTTCAGCCAACAGCTTTAACCAAGGTGTCCTGGCCCATGATCCCAGTGCTGGGGAGGCTGAGACAGGAGGATCACAAGTTTGAGGCCACCCACAGCAATGTAGTGAGACCCTGTTTCAAAATAGGGCCAGGAGTGTGGCTCAGAGGTAGAATGCCCCTGGGTTCAATCCCTAGTACCACAAAAATAAATAAATAAATAACATTAACAAATTTTAAATAAATTTTAATTCTAAAGATACTATTAAAACAATTAAACTATCTCATATATGAACTAAAATGCGCACTTACCAAGCAAAATATTACATATTACACTTCACAGTTCACATTTTCCCTTATTTTAATTTTTTTTGTACTGAACCCAGGATTGAACCCAGAGTCATTCTACCTCTGAGCTATACCCCCAGCCCTATTTTACTTTTTTATTGTGAAACAGGGTCTCGCTAGGTTGCTGAGAGTCTCACTAAGTTGCTGAGGCTGTCCCTGAACCTTTGATCCTCCTGTCTCAGCCTCCCAAGTACTGGGATTACAGGTGTGCACCACCACACCTGGCTTATTAACTTCATTTAAATGTATGAATATGTAATAAGGTATGGACTAGAAACATGAACAATATCCAAAGCAAACTCAAACGAACTGTCATGAACTTGCTTTCAAAATGACTCTGTAAAGAGGAGTCTCCGTGTGCCTGGGGAGAGCTACGTGAGTAAGAGTTCTTCAAATTGACTTCCATGGAGAATATAACACTTATCGAAGGATTAATAATAAAAATGTGCTAAATCAAGGCCTGCATATGTATTATTAAAATCCAAGAGTAGCTACACACATAGGTAAAACTAAGACCACCCAAAGATTGGGGGGGAGACAGAAGTATTTTATCACTGGCATTGTTTAGGAATCCTAATACATAGCTATAGTTTTAAAAAACAAAGAAAAACATGGCGGGGAGGGGGGTGTAGCTCGAAGGCAGAATGACCCTGAGAAAGAAAAAAGAAAAGACAAGACTAAGGCCACCTGTAGTTTACATGGGATGCACCCACTTGCTGTGGGCACCTCATGGCTCACCCTGGGGAAGTCACTGCCTGTAGCCACTTTGGAAATCTTCAATTAAACTTTTGACAGGGAGGGGATGAAGGAAGGTGTGCCGGGTTGTACAGTGTACCCCCAAAATTCATGTCCAACTCAAAACCCAAAATGTGACCCTATTTGGAAATAGGTTCTCTGTAGGTAGAATTAGTTAAGTTAGAACAAGGTCATACTGGGCTCTAACCCAATGGCTGGTGTGGGAAGCTGGGCTTGGTCGAGCCAGCCAAGATGGCGCTGTGGCGGGCTGCCAAGTCTTGTGACCCGTGCTTGTTTACCAGAGCTAGCACATGCGCAGTTGAGAAGCGCACGCGTTTGGTGCATGCTCATTGCGTGCTTGATGCTGGAGAGCCTATGAGAGGAGGCCTGGCCTGCGTGTACGTGGCGTGAGAGAGGTGTGATTGGAGGATTGCTTCTGGCGTGATTGGGGAGGGGTTGCTCGTACATAATATAAGCGGGATGCAGAGGTCAATAAAGTGGAAGCGGAGGAGGAAGCTGAGAGAGATGTAATAAAGAGGAAGCTGCACCATCTGTACTGAAGTGTCTGTGTGTCGTCTTTCCTGGACTCTGCTGGTCAGAACTCCAGGACTGCGTCAGGCTGGTGTCCTTATAAGAAAAGAAAAAGGTCACACAATGACGGAGACAGAGACTGGAGAGAGGCATCTACAAGTCGAGGAATGTAAGGATGGCTGGTGATGGGGAGGAGACAGAGATTGGAGAGAGGCATCTACACTTCTAGGAATGCAAGGATGGCTGGCAATGGGGAGGAGCAGGAAGAGGCGGGAAGGACGCTTCCCTGGTGCCTCCAGAAGGAGCCTGGCTCCGCCAGCACCTTGTATTTGGACCCCCAGCCTCCAGAATTCCGAGAGAACAAACACTTGTTGTTTTAAGCTCCTCAGTGTGTCGTCATTTGTTCTGACAGCCCTAGGAAACAAACACGGAAGGAGAAACACGCGCCATCTCTGCAGACTCTCAGTGTGGAAACAGAACTTGATTATTCTGAATTCCATATTGTCTGACCATGGACTCTTAAGGTCTTTAGGGAACCCAGAGCAGCACTGAGAAAGAAAAAGGAAAAATTCCACTGGTGCTATGTTCCCTCTCTACTCTGTAGAAATTGCAAAGATGAAGATGGGAATTTAAGAAACAAAGAATGGTGAAGATTTTTTTTTAACAGAAGAAATCTCAATTCTTTTCTAAGATTGATGCTAAAGAGACACATCAGTGAGGATCAGTGTGGAGAGCAGTCCCAGAGCCTCACTCATGCAAGGCAAGTGCTCTACACTGAGCTACACCCCCAGCTCTCTCCCTCTCCTCCTCCTCCTCTTCCTCCTCCTCCTCCTCCTTCTCCTCCTCCTCCTCCTCCTCCTCCTCCTCCTCCTCTTCCTCCTCCCCCTCCCCTTACTCTTCCTCTTCTGCCACTAATGCCATTGTGGGGGCTCCACCATCATGACCTCATCTAATCCTAATTACTTCCAAAAGGTCCCAACAACATTAACATATGACTTTGATGATTAAGTTTCCAATACATGAGTTCTGCTGTGAAATCACAGCACCCTCCTTTCAACATTAAAACATTTTTTTAAGACGGGCGTGGTGGTGCATGCTTGTAATTCCAGTACTTGGAAGGCTGAGACAGGAAGATCGCAGGTTTGCAGCTAATTAGCAACATTCTCCATAGCTTAGTGACAGCTGTTTCAAAATATAGAATAAAATAGGACTGGGGATATATCTCAGAGGTAGAATGCCCCTGGGTTCAATCACCAATACCACAAGAAAAAATAAAAATAAAACTTTTTTTCAGCTGGGCGTGGTGGTGCATACCTGTAATTCGAGTACTTTGGAGGCTGAGACCAGAGGATCACAGGTTCCAAACTAGCCTTAGCAATTTAGGGAGACCCTCAACCACTTAGCAAGACTCTGTTTCAAAATAAAAAAGAAAAAGGACTAGGGGTGTATCTCAGAGGTAGAATGTCCTTGGGTTCAATCCCCAATACCAAAAAAGAAATTTTTTTCGGCCATCGAAATATTCTGCCATGTTCACAAAGAAATGTAGTCAGCACTTTCCCCTCTCGAGTGCATTTTCCTATGATCCCACACATTTATACATGGGCTATACCAAAATTTGTAACTGCCCCAAGGCCTTTTGTACTTAGTCAAATCTGCTGCCATCTTTTGACACAGTAAACACAAAATTAAAGCACATGTGTCTAATCTCAGTGGAAGAGAAGCAAACAAGAAAGATGGACTTCAATAGAGATTTAAAAAACAGGAATGTTTTTGCAGAAAGCAAACCCAAGGTAACAATAAAACCAGCAGGAAACAAGAGTAATACAGGTAAGCTAGGAGGGGCTAGTCATAAGAAAACAGTGTTTAAAGTCCCAGCGGACACAGTATCAGGTGTTGGTGAGCATGTGGGACCAAGGTGAAGCGCATATGACCACTTTGGAAAGCAGTTTGGTGTCACCTATAAAAGCTAAACTTGAGATCCAGCAATTCCTCTGCAGCAGAAACGCCATGAGGGCCTATGTGCTCCACATGTCACATCAGTGATGTCCATTGCAGCATTACTTGGGAGTGCCAAAACTGGAAATGATTCAAATCGCAACAGCAGAACTGTAATACAATAAAATATCGCCGGGTGTGGTGGCACACGCTTGCAATCCCAGTACTTGGGAGGCTGAGACTGGAGGATCCAGGTTCGCGGCCAGCCTCAGCTACTTAGTGAGGCCCTCAGCAACTTAGTGAGACCCGGTCTCAAAATAAAGTATAAAAAATAGGACCGGGGGCATATCGTGGAGGTAGAACGCCCCTGCATTCAATCCCCGGTACCACAAAAATAATAATAATCATAATAAAAAAAATAAAGAATAAAAAATATGTTGGGATGTAGCTCGGAGGTAGAATGTAGAATGCCCCTGGGTTCAATCCCTAGTACTGCAAAAAATAAATAAATAATAAAATATTACACAGCAATGTACATGGACAAACTCCAGCTGCCCAGGGCAACACCATCTCAACATCACAGACACAATGGTGAATCAAATCAGCCAGACACAACAGGATAGTGCTGTATGATCCCATGTATATAAAATGCTAAAAGAGACAAAAGTAAATCAGTGTTAGACATGAGGATAGCGGCTCATAGGAGGGGGATGACTGGGGAGGCACGTAAGGGGTGACCTCGAAGTGCTCGTTCATCTGCTCGCTCATTGGGACGATGGTTACACGAGTGCTCATTTTCTCATAATCCATCAAGCCTGTCACTTATGTTCTGTGTGGTTTTTTTTTATACGTGTGTTATATTTTACAATAAATAAAAAGTAAAAAGTTATCCCAGTCTAATACATTCCCACTAGAGAAATACTAGAAAGAAACAAAACTAAGAGGCTCCAGCCAGGATGCAGACCCCGGCGACAAGGACACAGAAGCTGCTTGCTGAGATGCAGGCAAGTCTGAAATCATATTAGGAAGTGTAGGATGGGTAAGAAGTTGAATTCCCTGAAAGAACCTCCTTGGGTGGAAACAAAGGTGACCTAGACGTCATCCGTCTCTCAGCAGATTTGGCATTAACCCACACTTCTTATCTTAATTTCAAAAGCGCACATTGATCCTGACACTTGCAAAGAGCTCGAATCTTAAATCATCCTGGTTCCCTTTACTGGGCGATCATAGAGTTATACGGAGGCCAACGGGTGCAGCCAACTCAACCTCACCAGGAAAATGGAAAAATGGGCAAGAATACTATTCCAAAGCTCCCGCCAAAGCTGAATTCTGACATGCTTCTCAGTTACGCACTCCAGGATCAACACCCAGTCGACCACAGAGCCTGACCCCACTGACCTGGGCCTCACAGGCTCCGCTCTGAGCCGCTGCCCCTCCACTGCACCTCCTACAGATGCGTGGAAAAGCCATGGAAAACAAGCTCAAAAGCACCAGACAGGTCCTCAGCTCACCCTCAAGTTGAAGGATCTTAGTCCTTTATCCTTTCTTCCTTCAATCACCTTCATGGCTCCCTTCTGAAGCTTCTAATGAGCAAATACAAAACTGACTAAAATGTTTTAGTAAAGGTTTTAACAGACTAGATAAAATAGAACCTTAAGACTCCTACAAGATATAGAATTGCTGTTCTTACTCCATTTTAGAAATAAGAAGGTAGGTGGGCGTGGTGGCACACACCTGTAATCCCAGTACTTGGGAGGCTGAGTCAGGAGGATCATAGGTTCGCAACCAGCCTCAGCAACTTAATGAGACCCTGTTTCAAAATAAAAAATAAAATAGGGCTGTGGGTGAACTTCAAAAGTAGACCGCCTCTGGGTTCAATCCACAGTAACACACACAAATACACACACACACACACACACACACACACACACACACACACACAAGCACACAAGAATTCAGAAGGTAGTTTAAAAAACCCATAGCATTAAGCCAGGCATGGTGGCGCACACTTGTAATCCCAGTACTTGGGAGGCTGAGACAGGAAGATCCAGGTTTGTGGCCAGCCTCAGCTACCTAGTAAGGCCCTCTGCAACTTAGTGAGACCCTGTTTCAAAATAAAGAACAAAAAATAGGGCTGGGAGTGTAGCTTGGAGGTAGAATGCCCCTGGGTTCCATCCCCAGTACCACACACACACCAAAAAAACTACAAACTCAGAAACAAAAAATGTAGAAACACACTGTAGAGTTGTAGTTTTGGACCCACGCTTCACCTCAAATTTTGAGCTTGGTGTGGTGGCACACACTTGTAATCCCTGTACTTGGGAGGCTGAGACAGGAGGATTGCAGATTCACAGACAGCCTCAGCTACCTAGTGAGGCCCTTTGCATCTTAGTGAGACCCCATTTCAAAATAACAAATAATAAATAGGGCTGGGGATGTAGCTTGGAGGTAGAATGACCCTAGGTTCAATCGCCGGTACTGCAAAAAAAAAAAAAAAAAAAAAAAACCTTTGAAGTATTGCTCAAATGTGAGGGGTTTAATTAGCAAGTGGCAAGCAGGGTAGGCAGAGAGCCAAAAAAAAAAAAACAATTTCAAACCAAATTATACATTTTAGATGCCTTGGAAAATACCACCTACTGCCAGGCGTGGTAGTGCACACCTATAAACCCAGTACCTGGGAGGCTGAGACAGGAGGATCACAGGTTGGAGGACAGCCTCAGCAAGTGGTGAGACTCTCAGCAACCTAGCAAGACCCTATTCTAAGATAAAAATAAAATAGGCCGGGTGTGGTGGCGCAAGCTTGTAATCCCAGTACTTTGGGGCGGAGACCGGAGGATCCGGATTGGTGGCCAGTCTCAGCTCTCTCTCTCTCTCTCTCTCTCTCTCTCTCTCTGTCTCTCTCTCTCTCTCTCTACCTAGTGAGGCCCTCCGGAACTTCGTGAGACCCGGTTTCAAAATAAAGTATAAAAAAATAAAATAGGGCTGGGGGTGTAGCTCAGAGGTAGAATGCCCCTGGGTTCAATCCCCAGTACCACCACACAATAAAAAAAAAAATATATCACCTACCAACTAGCCTAATATGTCACAATCAGAAATCAATACTCTTTCAGAGTAAAGGCATTCCGATTCTCAGATAGAGATTCAGGGTCTTGAAACTCAACTGGACCTTCAATGATGGTCAACAAATATGTGAAAAAAAAGTTCAACATCCTTAGCAATCCAGGAAATGCAAACCAAACTCCACTGAGATTTCATCTCACTCCAGTTAGAGTGACAATCATCAAGAATACAAAAATAACAAGTGCTGGCGAGGATGTGGGGAAAATGAAGACTTAAACACTGTTGGTGGGATTGAACGTTAATACTGGCAGTACAGAGATCAGGGTGGAGCTTCCTCAAAAGGCTAGGAATGGGGCCACCACATGACCCCGCTACACCGCTCCTTGGTGTTTATCCAAAGGAATTAAAGGAAGAAGATCACAGTGATGCACAGCCAGGTTCATAACAGCACAATTCGTAATAGCCAAGTCACAGAGCTAACCTAGGAGTCCATCAACAGGTGAATGAATAAAGAAAATGTGGCGTATACACACAAATGAGTTTTATTCAGCCATAAAGAACAGCCAAATTATGTCATTTGCTGGAAAATGTGCGGGACTTGAAAGCATTATGGCAAGCAAAATGAGCCAGACTCAGAAAGTCAAGGGTTGTATGTTTTCTCTCACATGTGGAAGCTAGAGAGAAGAAAGGATGAAAGGGGGTGGTGTCTTGTGAAAATAGAAGGGAGACCAGCAGAGTAGAGGAAGGGGACCAGAGGGAGAGAGGGAGAGGGGAGGTTCTGGGGAATGAAATGGATCAAATTATGTTATGCACAACGAATCCCACTATTATGAATAATAATTCACCAAAAAAGTGTCTATTAGATTTCTTTACTACATTTTTTCTCCATTATAATAAATATTTTGTTCAGAAATGTGTTGAGGCTATATAAATATCTCCTATGTCACGTACTTCTACACTTTAGTCTTAGCATCCATTCATATTTCTTGCCTGAATTGTTTATAACTATGCTAGTTGTCAAATAGGTATTTTTCTAGTTCCATAATTCCTTCTACGTTTATTAGCTGACATTCCACCTTAAGGAATAACTTTTCTTTTTTTTGCCACTCACTGATTTAGGACTTCCACTGTGTGTGTGTGGGGGGGAGGCATTCTACCTCCAAGCTACATCCCCCAGTCCTATGTATGTATGTATGTATGTATGTATGTATGTATTGAAACAGGGTCTCACTAAGTTGCTGCAAGTCTCACTAAGTTGCTGAGGAGGATTGAACCTGCAATCCTCCTGTCTCAGCCTCCCAATTACTGGAATTACAGAATGCGCTACCAGGCCCAGCTCACAGGTTGTCATCTTTACATGTAATGAACAATGATGCAACCCACTAGCCTGAATGGAATAGAATTATTTACCACAAATAGGAGACAGAAGTTCTTCTTCTTTTTCTGTAGTGAGTTGGAATGACCCATTATTTTCTACATTCTCATGAAGACACACAACAAACCAACATGTGAGAGAGCACACATCCTCTGTCAAAAGTGTTAGAAGAAGAGGGAATGCTCCGGCCCTTTAGAGAGGCCCAGGACATTCTTCTCATGTCTACTGTGCCCATGCGCATGTGCACACGTGCACGTGCACATACACACACACACACACACACACACACGCACGCACTCTCACACAGTCTCAGAAAATAGCATGACTGAACAAAGTAAAAACAGAAAGTGAACTCCTGAAGGACACATCCCAAGCTCAGGATGGCACCTGGTCCACAGGAGAGGTAACACCAAGTCAGAGGTGACAGCCGCTGCCAAAGGCTGACACTAAGGCAAGGAGGAAATCCCTGAAGCGGGTCAGCACTATTACGGCTCACTCCACACAGCGATTCCAAGAGCCAGATCCACGTTACTCATTTACATAGAAGGAACTAGCCCTTGAAGGATTGTACAAGCGGCCTACAGCTAATCAGTAACACAGTACAGTTCTCCCCAGTTCTTAGTGCTGATCCCAAACTGGGCAGGACTGAAAAGTTGGAAAATGCCAGTAGAAACATGTGATTTGTGAAATGAAGATAAACAGCAAAAAAAAATAAGTAGAAGTTACATTTTTTGGTTCTGGGGATTAGGAAGTAGGAATAGGAAGAGCTGGGCAAGAGATCCTATTTTTCATATGAACCCTCTAGTAGTATTTAAGCTTTAAAATTATACCTACATATTACTTAGATATAAAATATGATTTAAAACTACAGCAGGTGAGAAGCTGGGGGTATAGCTCATTGGTAGAGTGCTTGACTAGTACGAGTGACACCCTGGGGTCAATCACCAACACTGTCAAAAAAAAAAGAGAGAGAGTGAAGAAAGAAGGAGAGGGAGGAAGAGAAGGAGGGAGGAAGAAGGGTGGACAAGCTGGGTTGTGGTGGTGCACACCTGTAATTCCAGTACTTGGGAGGCTGAAACAGGAAGATCTCAGGTTTGAGAATAGCCTCAGCAATTTAGAAAGGCTCTCCGCAACCTAGCAAGACCCTGTTTCGAAATAAGAAATAAAATTGGGCTGGGGGTGTAGCTCAGAGGTAGAACATCCCTGGGTTTAATCCCCAGTATGATGAAGGAGGAGGAGGAGGAGGACTACGAGGATGAGGACAAGGACGAGGACCGGGGGGAGAGGGAGGGAGACTATTTATTGGAGAGGGCAACCCCCACCAAATGCCAAAATAGTATGTAAAGGCTAATCCATTCAAAAATATAAATACACCTACACACACACACACACTGGTATTCTGAGTGGTGGGTTATAAGTTTTGCTGGTTTCCTCTTTTACTTCAAAAATCTGTGCTGCTATTTTAACAAGAAATATAACTTTAAAAAAATATTTCAAAGCTTTTACCTACCTTTGCTGATTTTTCAATACTTAAGCTTCCATTCACTTTAAAAAGAACTGTCATGTTGTACCCAGTCTGGTTTCCATGTCCACGAGGCCACCATGTTTCCACAGTAATATTCTTTAAGAAATAAGACAAGTTGTTCTGAGCTGTGTTGTATATTTTCAGCACAATGATATGAACAACAGCATGAGA
This sequence comes from Glis glis, assembly GCA_004027185.1. NCBI lineage: Eukaryota > Metazoa > Chordata > Mammalia > Rodentia > Gliridae > Glis > Glis glis. Next base: position 11,199 of record PVJS01040692.1, read on the forward strand.
ATTTCTCATGTGGTCACACCGATTTCTCATGTGGTCAAGCACAGAAACTCTGGGTGGCTCTAGACAGTATA
>PVJS01040693.1:0-18309 GCA_004027185.1 Glis glis
TTTAGTTTCAGCTTCTAATCCCTCTTCAATGCCTGTTATTCTTAGGTTTGCTCTTTTAAGACTGGCTGAGATCTCTTCAATGTCCAATTCATGCTGTCGAATTGTTTTTTCTAATTTAAATACTATGTGTTCATTTTTGGAGAGGTCATCTTCTAAGAGTGAGATTCTGTTTTCCATGTGGTCTAGTCTATTGTTGATGGTCTGTATTGATGCCTTCATTTCAATTATTGCATCCTTCACTTCCTTCAGAGCTTCTTTTTGATTCCTGTTCAGGGTGTCGGATTCTTTGCTTATTTGATTCTTCATTACTTTCAGGCTTTCTCTGAATTCTTTTGGGAAATCCTGTATCCTTTCCTCTATTGAAGTTCTGAATTGTCCTTCTGGCAATCTTTGCACTTCTGAGTTGGCAGGTTCTGTTGTTGTGGGATTGTGGGGGCTCATTGTTTCTTTGCTATTCTTCCTTTTCATGATTTCAGGTTTCTTATGTTTACACCTTTGTTGCTTTTGGTACCTCTCTCTCTCATTCTTTATATATCCTATGTCTAATCCTTCTCCCTTTATAGTTTCTTTTCCTAGAGGTAGATAGTTGCTACTAGATGAGCCTTAAAGGTGAATAGCCTTTACTGTATGGTTGTTTTCACTTGCTTGGTATAATGTCCCTTTTGCAGGCCCAATTCTTGGTCTCCTTCAGTGATTGGGACCCTTGCCTGGTGCCTCTCACTACCTGTGCAAGCGACCAGTGCCACTATTGCCCTTCTCACTGCAAGCGTGGGTCTCCGCATTCTCCACTTTGGCTGTCCCTATGTCTTTCTCTGTCTACACTTATGGCAGGTGTCACCAAGCAGGGGGCCCCGGGCTTGTGTCTCTCTTTGCCTACAGAAGCAGTGGATGTCGCTTTGCCCCCATTCTGTGCAAACATGGAACTCCACGTTTTCCACAGAGAGGGCTGGGTCGGTCTAATTTACCCAGGTACCACAGCTGTATGTCCTGTGGTGATTCCCGGGGACTCTATAAGGGTGCTATGACCTGGGGCCTGCAAGTCTGTCCCACCCAAATGTCACCAGGGACTGTCTGCTTATCCATGTGTCTACCGCATCTCACAGCAGACCTGACTCCCACCTCCACCGGGGCAATCTGTACCATCTCAGACCCCGTGAGTCCCTGTGGCCGCGCTGGGTGGTCTCCCCCTGGGGCGGCTCGTTGACTTACGGTCTCGTTGAGCGCTGCTCTTATACTCTGAGGGAGGGGGTGGGCTCAGTCGCTGCTGCAGGTTCTGGTCAGGCCTCTGGTCCCTGGGGACTCTGCCAAGTGTGGATTGAACTGCTGCTCGCTTTTGTCGCTGATGCTGTTTTAGAAGAGCTCCCTGGCTTCTTTGTTGGTGACCTGCAGAAGCCGCAATGCCGGTTGCTGTTGGCGTGGTCTGACCATGATGGCGCTGCTGCCGCTTCTTCGGACACAGTAATTTGGGTCTGTGTCGTGCGTGGAGCGAGTCGCTGCTCGCCTTCACTGCTGCTATTCTACAGCTGCTGGATTCACAGCAGGTCGCTGGTGTCTCCGTTGGTCTTGTGTAGAAGCCACAATGCCGGTAGCCACTGGTAAAGTCCTGCCAAGATGGCGCTGCTGCAGCCGCTGTTGCTGCCGCTGTTTGGTCTCTTGAGTGTGGAACAAGCCGCTGCTTGCTTTCGTCTCTGCTGACCTGAAGCTGGTGAACTTACAACAGGTCTCTGGCTTCTCTGCCGGTGGCGTGTGGAAGCTGCAATGCCGATAGTGGCCAGTGTGGTCCGGCCAAGATGGTGCCGCCGCCGTTCCTTAGGTAAGGCGCTTGGAGCTTTTTACTTTTCTCTGTTTTGTCTCTGGCTTTGATTCCATCGCCTTTCATACTTTTCGGTGTTTACTTCAAGTTTTTGTTGCTTTTCTTCTCCTGTCGAGAATTTGCTTTCACGTCGATTGAGATCCAAGTCTCAGAGAGTTCGTAGCATGGTATCTCCCTTGGTCACCATCTTGGATCCCTCTCCCAGTTACTCTCATTAATTTAATTAAGAGAGATACATTTCTATAAAGTTACTTTTTATGTGTTCAGTGATCTTTAAACAAATATTTCAATTATTGTGTATTAACAATACTTATAATGATAAGTCAAATCAGAACATTTTTAATACTCAGAAAATTATGGTCACAGAAATTAAGACAAAATTTATAAATCCAATTTATATCAATACTTTGCTTCTTAAATTACTTTATTTTTATTGGTGCATTATAATTTTATATAAAAGTGGGATTCATTGTGATATATCGGTACGTATACATAACATAATTTGGTTGATTTCATTCCCCAGTACTTCCCCTTTCCCTTCCCTCCTCCTTCCCTCCACCCCCTTCTTCTATGTTATTGGTCTCCCTTCTATTTTTGTTAGGTGCCATTTTTTATTCCTTTGTTCTCTCTAGCTTCCACATATGAAAGAGAACATATGATCCTTGATGGTCTAAATTTTTATTAAAATTCCTTTTGCAGAGAAGTATGATAGGGAAATTAATAAAAACCTTTTAAACAATAAAAGAAAGAGTATAATAAGATAAAATTCTATGGAAGTATAGGAAGAAAAGGAAAGATGCAAATTTCCAAATGTTAAAGAAAGGATTGTTCTGGTTTTTGTTTTTCTTCTTAGTGCATGATATATAAAGACAACCAATCATTGTGATATTTATATTATTTGAGATTCATTTAAATTTGATGTGACCATTTATTTTAAAATACCTGTATTTATGGCATATCAGAGATCATATCCATTTAAGTACATGAATATATGATAAAAATTTAGGGTGTTGTTACCTAAAAATCTTGAATGTCACTGCTCTAGGTGATTCTGATATGAAAGACCACAGACTGGGTCTTAAGTCAGCTCCAACCCTTTCAGGAATATTTTATGATCATTCTCTCTAATTAGATGCCTTTTATTTTCATTTATGCAAGCTGGGAGCTGACCTTCAAATTCACCTCTTATAGGTTCAGCATGTGTTAATTCCTTAATTATATTATGCAGATCCTATGTTACCCCATTTATAGCAAGAGGAGGGGTGTGCTTACACAGATGGCCAACTTTCTAAAAGAATTCTCTATCAAAAGACTTTATTTTTGCAACAAGTTTGGTTATGATTTAATAATACCATTTTGAGCAGGTCTGTTCACCTGAATTTGTGGGCCCAGTTTCTTCATCTGTAAAAATTAGGGGATGGACTAGTATGCTTAGGTACTCTCAAATTTTTCTTTTGTTTTATTATTGTGTCTTTAAAGTGTCTGGGAAGTATTTTTAAGAAACTACATAGTAATTATTCTAGTATCTTTTCAAACATTTGTGTATGTGTGTGGGGGGGTACTGGGGTGTTATACCTCTGAGCTACACCCCCAGCCCTATATTATTTTTTGGTTTTGAAACAGGGTCTCACTAAGTTGCTGAGGGCTTCACTGAGTTGCTGAGGCTGTCCTCAAACCCATGATCCTCCTGCCTCAGCCTTCCAAGTACTTCCAGCCACCACACCTGGCTGCTTCCCCCCCCCCCAAACATGGAATGACTGGGTTCATTAACATAGAATTACTGCTCAATTTTAAAAAATGAGCCTAAGAATGACAATCTAAAACATCAATTGAAGACATTGTTCTAACATCTTAAGCTATGGAATTTGGAAACTGGATGGTATTGGATGGTATATAATCTTCTGAGCTAGAATAGCAATAACAGAGAGGTCAACCCACCTGTTATTTTACATTCCAGACTCACAGTTGATAGAATTGTAACTGTACTAGAAGTGCTAATCTAATACTGCTTTGCTATCAAAATGCCCTTCTGTCTGGGTGTGGTGGCACATGCCTGTAATCCTAGTACTTGGGAAGCTGAGACAGGAAGATTGCAGGTTCAAGACCAGCCTCAGCAACTTAGCGAGACTTTCAGCAACCTAGCAAGACTCTCAGCAACCTAGAGAGACCCTGTTTCAAAACAAAAATAAATAAATAAATAAATAAATAAATAAATAGGACTAGGGGTGTAGTTCAGAGGTAGAATGCCCCTGGGTTCAATCCCCAGTACCAGCACCACCACCAACAACAATAACAAAAAAGCCCTTTTGTATGTAACTATGGGCAGCATGGTCATTACATAGCTTACATGAACCTTAAAAAACCTGTTTACTTTGAACTTCTAGTTATAACATATGGTAGTACATGTTGTTTCAAAAACTTTTGAAATAAATGTCAAAATTTGGAATCATAGTTATCTAATCGGAGTCATTCTAACTAACAAAGTTTACGAAATGTGTAACAAAGTCTTAGATTACAGTACAAGGCTATGTTAGAGTTATAATAGAACAGCCAGGATCTTTTTGTTCTGGGCAGAATAAAAGTTCCTTTATCTTTGCTGTAAGGAGTTAACAGTCTACTCAAGGGCATTTCTAACTTTTCAAAATGCAAATTGATAACCATATTGCCTACACTTTAAAACACACGTATTTTTCTCTTTCGATCTGCACAGTTCCCTGCAACAGCCAGGGATGCTGTTCGTCACAGTTTGAAGAAGTTGAAACAGAAAGAGACTGAAGTTTTTTCACATTCACACCATTTCTTTTTTTTTTTTTTTTTTTTTTTGGTACCGGGGGTTGAACGCAGGGGCGTTCTACCTCCGCGCTACGCCTCCGGCCCTATTTTTTTTTTTATACTTTATTTTGAAACCGGGTCTCACGAAGTTGCGGAGGGCCTCACTAAGGAGAGAGAGAGAGACAGAGACAGAGAGAGACAGACAGACAGGGAAAGAGCTGAGGCTGGCCACGAACCCGGATCCTCCGGTCTCCGCCTCCCAAAGTACTGGGATTACAAGCGTGCGCCACCACGCCCGGCTAACCATTTCTTAGAGATGGTTAAGCAACAAACTTTCCTGAGCCCTGCTAGGAGCATGGTCCTGGCCCAAAGCCATGTCTCCTGGCCTCAAGACCCAGGAGGCTGAAGCTTTGTGGAGCCCCAATGTGGTGAGAGGGTTCTCTGTCATCTCAACAGAAAGCCTAGTGGGTCTCTCGCCTGTGCTTGGTCTACTATTGACAGTCCTGGGCGCTACCTGACTGGCTAGCTTTGCTAATGGCAGCCAGATATCAGTGATTTCTGATTAGTGATTTCTCTTGTGCAGACCCTAAGTCTCCCCAAAATGACAATGTTGTAGCTAAAACCATTGAGAAGTTCATCTCTATTTTGTTTCTTACAGCATGAAAACAATGAGAAGAATATCTAGAGCTGTCTTGGTCCTTGACCCACTTCTCCAAGCAGCCAAGCGAGCCTGGTGGTGCTCTTGCTTTTATTCCCAGTAGGAATTAAAAGCATTTCCCTCACCAAAGCCCCCAAGCCCTAGGCTGCTAGAGGTGCTAGGTTGTCCAAATGGCAGAGGGGCCCCCAAAGTTAAAGGGGACTAAGTGGACCACCAGCCACTCCCATGTCGTGCCCCAGAATGGACTGGACATTTGATGGGGATGGGAGCAGCGATACTGGGGACTAGACTCAACCCTAAAAACTATTGCCTTGGCTGAGTGTGGTGGTGCACACCTGTAATCCCAGTATTTGGGACAGGAGGATCACAGGTTCAAGACCAGCCTCAGCAATTTAGTGAGACTCAGCAACATCGCAAGACCCTCTTTCAAAACAAAAAATAAAAAAAAGGGCTGGCGGTGTAGCTCAGAGGTAGAACACCCCTAGGTTCAATCCCTAGCACCACACAAACAAACAAACAAACAAACAAATAAACAAACAAAACTATTGCCTCTGGTTCCACAACTGAACACTCTTATGAGTGTGCTTGGCCCTGAGGGCAGTGGAGAGAGTATGGCTCTTCACCTTTGAACAAATCCTGCAGCTTAGTCCATGAGCATCTGTTGCTGTGATCACTTGAGGAATGAAGGCTCTTCTGCCATTTTCTGGATAACTCATTATCCTGCTCCCATCCTAATTCTTCAACTATCCAAAGAAGGAAGAGAAAATTCATACCCATCATATCTATGGTGACAGCTGCCATTCACTGAGCATTTATTACATGACTGGCATGGTGCTTACTTAGCAGGACAACTTATTTTAAAAACTTCACGTGGCAGAATAACCTGATCACAAAAGTAGCTCTATCTTGTGTTCAAGGCTGTAGGCTCATCAGCAAAGAATGAGAGGAATTTTCCATATCTCTTCCAATGAAGGAGCCCGGGCATTGTGCTCTGAAGTCTAGATTTCTTTTAACCTCTTAGCAGAATGAAATGACCTTTATTTATAAAAGTCTGAAACCTAGAGGTTTGAGCTTCTGTGTTTTATTTGGCCTGAAAAGTTGAAGTAGATGCTTACATTAAAAAAACAGGTTATTTCATATGAAATACAAATTTCTAGTGTCTCTTGAAAATTCAGAAGATTTGGTAACATTCAGCCTGACCCCTCTGTGACAACAAGCAGTTAGAACAGAGCTGGAGCTGTGACTACAGGGAAGGATGCTCCTGCCAGTTTGCTACAGCACCAGGTTCAATTGAATACCTTCCGTGGTACACACTTCGGTGACGAATATTGCTGATCAGCTTCATTTCCGTTGTGGTTCTCTTTTCTGGGTCTATTGATGGGAAAAGAATCGGATATTTCCACATCATTGAGAGAGATGACCTAATTCCAGATGTGGCCTACTCACATCTGGATAAGAGGATAGGATCCTGGGCCTACCTATTGGCACATATATGGATATAAAGCCTTCTCATTCTTTATTCAGAAAAACACATAGAGCACACACTCTTGGACAATGGATGGTTGCCATGTATTATTTTAAAACAAATACCAGATTGTTTACAGCTTGTATTTTAAATTTATTGACTATATTTAAAAATCATATACATGTTGATAGATAGTATAGAAATATAAGTAGGACCATACGTTTGAATTGGCCAACCTAGATGTATTAGTCTCTTATCGCTGTTGTAACAAATTAGTATAAACTTGGTGGCTTAAAACAACAGAATTTTATTCTTTTGTACTTCTGGAGGGCAGAAATCAGAAATGAAGATATCATCCAGGTAATGGTCACTCTGAAGCCCCTGAGAGAGTTTCCTCTCTTGGCTCTTGTAGCTTCTGGTGACTTCTTTTTAGCAGTGGCTGCCTAACTCCAGTCTATCCCTCTGTCTTTACAGGACCTTCTTCAGTGTGTCTCAGATCTCCCTCTGTTTCTCTGTCTCTGTCTCTCTGTCTCTGTCTCTCTGTCTCTCTGTCTCTCTCTCTTTGGTACTAGGGATGGAACCCAGGAGAATTCTACCTCTAAGCTATACCCATAGCCCTTTATCATTATTATTATTATTATTATTATTTTGTTTTGAAACAGGGTCTTGCTAGGTTGCTCACTAAGTAGCTGAAGCTGGTCTTAAACCTGCAACCCTCCTGTCTCAACCTCCCAAGTACTGGGATTACCCTTGTGTGCCACCACACCCAGCTTCCCTTTCTTTTAAAAGGACAGCTGTATTGGATTTAAGGCCCACCCAGATTATTATCTCATCTTGAGTTCCTTAACTTACTTAGATCTGCAAAAACTGTTCTCAAACTGTTTCCGCATGACACATTCCAGGTGAACATATCTTTTGGGGGCCCACCCTTTAACCTACTACCCTTGATTAAATAGTTTTCTTCTTTCTTCTCTGTTCTCTTTCCTCCTCCTCCTCCTTCTCTTTTTGTAAGTGTGTGTGGTACTAGTGATTGAACCCAGGCACATTCTACCTCTAAGCTACACCCCTAGCCCAATTTTATTTTTTACTTTAAAACAGAGTTTCATTAAGTTGCTGAAGGCCTAATAAGTTGCTAAGGCTGGCCTTGAACCTGCAATCCTCCTGTATTAGTCCCAAGTACTGGGATTACAGGCATGCGTTAGCATGCTGGGCAATAATTTTCTTCATAAAAATTACTTTTTAGAAAGAGTGGTTGATTTAAATTCCAGGGTCCTTTTTTTCATCTGGCTACATGTGGGCAGAACTGAGCAGAGGGAGAACTCACTCTGAGTCACTGAGCAGCTCCAGGGGGCATATGTGGTAATATAATACAGGCCACACACCTAAGCAACATGTGCTGGGGGTTTGCTCCCTGAGCTCGCTCTCCAGCGGAAGTGGTGGTGAAATTGCAGCAATGAGGTTAATGATCTCTCTCCCCGGGCTATGGGATTTGGATTACAAAATGCAACTGAGGTTTCTTTGAGACTTAGCCTCTACTCTTGCACTGTCCAAAATTTCTAAAAAGCTGACTTCAATGAAAGGTATTTTGTTTGGCAGTTAATAAGAGCTGTTTTAACAGTTTATTTATTATGCATTGAAGGTTTAGGTGTGGCTGGCACTTGGCAGATTTCTGGTGTGACCCTGACCGTCTAAAAGCAGGGTTCTCAGCACATCCAGGTCCATGGAACATCTGGATTCATCACTGGGGATGAGGCTGTGTGTGTGCTCAGAGAGACGATCATTCTGTGGCAATGGCAGGCAAGGCTCAGCAGAGCCCTAGAAACAGCATTTCCTGCACTGTCAAAAGAGTTACTGTAAATGGAAATGTTATAGTACTAGCTAACACTCATCACCTGCTTATTATGGGCCTGGTCTAGCATGTACTGCATTCATTCTTTCTTTCCTTCTTTTTTAATTTTTTAAACAGTGCTGGGAATCAAACCCAGGACCTTGCACATGCTATGCAAATACTCTACCACTGAGCTACATTCCCTGCCCTATTCTTTCATGTTAACTTCATAATAACCCTGTGGGACCCTTACTATTATTGTTATTTCCATTTTTACAAATGAGAACATGGAAGCGCAGAGAGGTTAAATACTTGGTCAAGGTTGGTAAGCAGCAAAGCTGATAGTCAAAGCCAGCTAGGATAGTAGCTATAGAGACTGCTCCAACCACTTTGTTATCGGCATCTCTCTTTCTTCTTCTCCTTCTCTTCCTCCTCCTCCTCCTCCTCCTCCTCCTCCTCCTCTTCCACCTCTTCCTCCTCTTTCTTCTTGGTGCTAGGGATGGAACTCAGGGGCATTCTACCTCTGACCTACATCCCCAGCCCTATTTTATTTTTAATTAATTAATTAATTTTTAGTACTGAGAATTGAACCTGGGGGCAGTCTATCTCTGAGCTACATCCCCAGCCCTATTTTTATTCTTTATTTTTGAAACATGGTTTCACTAAGTTGCAGAGGGCCTCACTAAGTAGCTGAGGCTGGCCGCAAACCCAGATCCTCCGGTCTCAGCCTCCCAAGTACTGGGATTACAAGCGTGCACCACCACGCCCAGCTTTTATTTATTTATTTATTTTTTTGCAGTATCAGGGATTGAACCCAGGGGCATTCTACCTCCAGGCTACACCCCCAGCCCTATTTTTTATTCTTTATTTTGAAACAGGGTCTCACTAAATTGCAGAGGCCTAAGTAGCTGAGGCTGGCTGCAAACCCAGATCCTCTGGTCTCAGCCTCCCAAGTATTGGGATTACAAGAGTGCGCCACCAAGCCCGCCTTATTTTTATTTTGAAACAGGGTCTCACTAAGTTGTTGAGGTCCTCGCTAAGTTGCTGAGGCTGTCCTCGAACCTGCAATCCTCCTGTCTCAGCCTCCCAAGTACTGAAATGACAATGCGTGCACCATCATGCCTGGCTGTTATCTGCATCTCTTAATCCATTTCTAACAAAATTGTGAAGGAGATGGGGTTGTCCCCAGTATTACTCCATTGCCTCCCTAACTTCTCCTGTTGCTTCCTTTCTAAGGCAGGGTGGTGGAGTAGAGAGCATATGGATTTTTTTTAGTCAGTCTGACCTGGGTTCTAATACTTATGTGAACCCAGACAGGTTAGATAACCTCTCTGAGCCTCAGTTTCCTTGTTGTAAAATGGTGATTATAGTAACTACTTCATAGAATTGTCATGTGGATTAAATTATATAATGTAGTAGATGCTACAGCACGCTGTTCAGATCACCTGTTCAGGACCAACACCCCCTCCCCTCCCCTCTGCTCCCCTGCTGCCTGGAGTATCGCCTATTAACAGTCCACAGATGAGCCTCTTCCAGAAACTGCCTTCATCCAGAGGGAGCCAATCACTCAAAATTATGTCCCTTCTCCAGTGGCAGCTGTCACCCAATGACTTATCAACTATGTAGGCAAAGCACAAAGGACACCCCTTACTTCTATTTAGAACAACTCTGAAAGACCTTCCCAGAGCCGGACATGGTGACATATGCCTGTAATCCTAGTACTTAGGAGGCTGAGACAGGAGGATCACAGGTTTGAGGCCAATGTACAGTAAGTTAGTGAGAACCTGTTTCAAAATAAAAGATAAAAAATAGGGCTGAGGGTGTAGCTCGGAGGTAGAATACCCCTGGGTTCAATCTCCAGTACCACCAAAAAAAAGGGGGGGCTTGCCAGCCCCTGAGGTTTCTGTGGGAAGATCGCTTGAGGCTCCTACTGCAACTGGTCATCACGCTACCGCCTCCTCTTCACAGTTCTGCTTCCTTCATTCCTCTCAGCCTTTGGCTGAGGTCACTTCCCAATGATCCTTCTATACTCAAGAGTCTTTTTCCTGGGGAACCTGACCTACCACTGTTAATGTCTGATACATAGTACACGTTCAATGAAATCTTTTTGGGGTTCCTGCTCAACTCATAGTCTTCCTACTATAATGCCTCACTACTCCGGAGAACTAGTTGTGCCTCATCACAATTGGGCACCCCATCCCCCAAATTGGCAACCACATGTCTCACTTCCATAAAGCACCTTGTTCAAAGCTGGTGGGTCAGGGGCCAATTAATGTCTCTTTTTGCCTGAAGGGTGGGGGACATCACCTTCCAGAGAGCACTCAGCAGTCAAAGGGTGAGGCCCAGTTCTCAAGGAGACCCAGTTACACCCGTTACTGCCCGCAGCCCCACACAAAACAGGCTCACAATGAGTGTTTGTTGTTGATGACGTAAGGCTGCTACTGACTGTAAAAAATGAATGCTCAGTTTTCAGATTCCAAGTAGATGGAATTAAAAAACTAGACATGGACACTCTTTCAACAGTAAGTGCTTTGAGAACTTCACAGAATTTGGAATTTCTGTGCCATCAGCAACATACTTGAGAAATCTGAGCAGCACGGTCTAAAAATTCTCTCGGGTCTGGATGGAGCCGGAGTCGCAGCCCCAGAGTGCAGGCCTGGCCCTGAGAGTGCAGCTTGCAGAGTGTCTGGTCGCTCCAGGCGAGAGCACTGCCTGGCCAGGAGGGAGATTCTGTCTGGGGCAGCCTGTGTGTTATCCTGTGGACAGACTCTGGGCCTGGCAGAAAAGCTAGAGGACAGTTCCACTCAATGGTCACTGCAGAGCAGTGACAGAGGTACAACAGGCCTTGATACCCTACTGTCTTCTAAGATGCCAGGAAGATGGATTTGATGTCTAGAATGATACTTAATAGCCACGGGCACGGGACTGCTGATAGTGTAAAGCCACTGTGGTGTACACCTTCACTGAATCCCTGAGTAACGCCCTGTGCTTAAAAATTAGCAAACAAAAAGGCATAGGAAGACTGCCTTGATCGCTTATGTGGGGCAACTGAGAAGTGTGAGAGAAAGAACACAGGCTCTGGTGCAAGACTGACCTGGTTCAAAATGATCCATTTATGCCGACGTGGTGGTACGCGCTTGTAATCCCAGTACTTGGGAGGGTGAGATAGGAGGATTGCAGGTTCAAGACTAGCCTTAGCAACATAGTGAGACTCTCAGAAACCTATAGAAACACCCTATTTAAAAAAACAGAATAAAAAGGGTCTGGGTGTGTAACTCAGAGGTAGAATGCCCCTGGATTCAATCCCCAGTACCACAAAAATAAAATAAAATACCCATGTACTAGTTGTATAACCTGGAGGAAGTTATTAACCTCATAATCTGATTCCTCATCTGTGAAAATAATTTTTCTTCCAAAAATGTTTTTTGTTGTATGGATTAAATAACATTATTTTCAAAGTTCCTCTGTCTCTCTCTGTCTCTGTGTCTGTCTCTCTCTCTCTCGCTCTCTCTCTGTACTAGGGATTGAACTCAGGGGCATTTTACCTTTGAGCTACATCCCTAGTCTCCCTAAGTTGCTGAGGCTGGACTTAAACTTGTGAGCCACCTGTCTCAGCCTCCCAAGTACTGTGATTACAGGTGTGTGCCACCACGCCCAGCTCATTTCAAAGCTCTTCGATGTGAAATGCTGCCCAAATGAAAGGCATTAGCATATGGCACAAAAATAGTAATATTTAAACATTCACTGGTCAACAACTTTTGGATTCCCAAGAAACCTTCCTCATGTGCTGTAGAGGACATCTGTAGCTTCTGCCTGTTCTTTGGGTAACAGAACTCTTCTTGACTGTGGACAATTCATTTCATGTGACTTGCTTGGCAATGCCCTTATCTCCTCTAGCCATAAGGGTTGGGAACATAATTGTCCTCCCTGCTACATCAACAGGGTCATGGACAAACACATGATCCAACCTGGGTCCATCAGTGCCTTCTCCAGACTTTTCTGTCGGAGCTACTGGAAAAGTCAATCTCTCTCTCTCTCTCTCTCTCTCTCTCTCTCTCTCTCTCTTCTCTTTTTTTTGCTAGATTTCTGTATTTGCAGTATATAAAGCTGGGGATGCTGGAGAACATGTCACTTTCCAATGGAGCGGGGCCTATCCAAGAGGTAGGGAGACAGAACCTTAAAAGACCCTGGATGGCCAGATATGATGCACATGCCTATAATCCCAACTACTTGGGAAGCTGAGGCAGGAGGATCATAAGTTCTAGGCCAGCCTGGGCAATTTAACTTTTTTTTTTTTTTTTTGCGGTACCAGGGATTGAATGCAGGGGCATTCTACCTCCGCGCTACGCCCCCGGCCCTATTTTTTATGCTTTATTTTGAAACCGGGTCTCACAAAGTTGCGGAGGGCCTCACTAAGTAGAGAGAGAGAGAGAGAGAGAGAGAGAGAGACAGGGAGAGAGAGAGCGAGAGCTGAGGCTGGCCGCGAACCCGGATCCTCCGGTCTCTGCCTCCCAAAGTACTGGGATTACAAGCGTGCGCCACCACGCCCAGCTAAGCCTGGGCTATTTAGTGAGACCCTGTCTTAAAAGAAAATAAAAAGGGCTGAAAATGTGGCTCAGTGGTAGAGTGCCCCTGGGCTCAATCTCCATATCAAAAAATATAGATAGATAGATAGATAGATAGATAGATAGATATAGATAGAGATAGAGAGTGAGAGTGAGAGAGAGAGGGAGAGCGGGAGAGCGGGAGAGCGGGAGAGAGGGAGAGAGGGAGAGCCAGAGCAAGAGCGGGAGCGAGACTGGATGCAGCCATGCTAGAAACTAGCTCTACCCCTATACTTCTCAGACATGGGAATTCCCAAATTCTCTCCTTCCCTTAAGTTAGTTTGAATTGGGTGATTGTCACTTGCAACCACAGGTTTCTGAATGATATAAGACTTAATAATACACTAGAGGATTTACATTAATAATACCTACCTATTAAGCTGGGTGTGGTAGCGCATGCTTGTAATCCCAGTACTTGGGAGGCTGAGACAGGAGGATCCGGGTTCACAGCCAGCCTCAGCTACTAAGTGAGGCCCTCCACAACTTAGTGAGACCCTGTTTCAAAATAAAGAATAAAAAATAGGGCTGGGGGTGTAGCCCGGAGGTAGAATGATGCCCCTAGGTTCAATCCCCTGTACAGCAAAAAAAAAAAAAAAAAAAAAAAAAAAAAAAAAAAAAAAAAAAAAAAAAAGCCTACCTATTTCCAGGGAGTCTACTCTGTATTAGAGTTCCTAAAGAGAAAAAAATAGATTTTTCAAAGCTCTTGTGAAGATTAAATGAGATAGCATATGTAAAATTCCTTCTTTGGAGTCTGATAAATATTACTTATCCTTCATTGGACACAGCAACTTTCTACTGGACTTTTTTTTTTTTTTTGTATTGGGGATTGAACCCAAGGGCACTCTACTTCTGAGCTACATCCCCAGCCTTATTTTTAAATTTTGAAACAGGGTCTCACTAAGTTGCTGAGGGTCTTGCTAAAATTGCTGAGCCTGGCCTCAATCCTGCAATCCTCTTGACTCAGCCTCCCAAGTACTAGGACTACAGGTGTGTACCACCATGCCCAGCTCTCTACTAGATTTGTATGGCTATTTGACTTCATATAGGTGTTTTTTAACCTTTTTTTTTTTTTTTTGCAATACTAGGGATGGAACCTAGAGGCTCTCTACTACTGAGCTACATTCCCAGCACTTTTTATTTTTTATTTTGAGACAGGACCTCACTAAGTTGTCAAGGCTGGTCTTGAACTTGAGATCCTCCTGACTCATCCTCCCAAGTTGCTGGGGTCACAGGTGTGTGCAACCATGCCTGACATGTTTTAAACTTTGAAGAACATATCTACTGCCATCTCTAATCCCGGGTTATCCACTGACACAAATTTGCTTAGCAAAGATTTTCCTCAGCACTGACAAATAAAGTAGCTTCAGTTGTGCTGTGTATAGGACTAACCTATCCCCAGGTAAGGCTGTAATCTCCTAAATAGTTGTTTCATTGATGTTCTTCTATTTCTTGTTCATCTAATGGCTAATGCTTGGAATTCTGCCATCAGAACTTTATATATATTTTTAAACTAATTGAAATATCATATGTATGTATCATATATGTGTGTATATGATATGTACACATATCATAAGGTTCAATGAATTTCCATAAACTGAACACATTCATGCGTCTATCACTCAAGTTAAGAGACAGGAAATTATTAGCATCCCTGAAACTTCCCTCAGGCCTCCCACCCCCAGTCACTATCCCTCCAAAAGTAACCACTATCCTAATTTCTAATACAGATTATTTTGCCTGTTTTTTGTTCTTGATATAAATGGTATCATACTGGGTATACTCATTAGTGTCTGGTGTATTTTGCTCAACATTTTTTTTTTCGGTACTGGGGATTGAACCCAGGGGCATTCTACCTCCAAGCTACACCCTCAGCCCTATTTTGTTTTTTATTTTGAAACAGGGTCTCACTAAGTTGCGGAGGGCCTCACTAAGTAGCTGAGGCTGGCTGCGAACCTGCGATCCTTCTGTCTCAGTCTCCCAAGTACTGGGATTACAAGCGTGTGCCACCATGCCCGGATTTGGTCAACATTTTATTTGTGAAATTCATCCATGTTGTTGAGTATTAGTTTGTCCATTCTCATTGCTGTATAGTATTCCATTCCAGTGTTTACTTATTCGCTCTACTGGTCTGTTTTCTCCCCAGTAGTCTTTTATGCTTCAGACACTCATATGTGAGTATCTAATAAAATTAGCCGGGCACAAATTCTATTGCCTGCTGCCAGGCCAATTCTATTTGACATCTGTACATACTACTCTACTGTTAACGGGCATTTAGGTAATTTCCATTTTGATGCTACTAAAAGTAGTTGCTATGAACATGACTTTTAGCAGAAAATACTTAAGCCATTCTATTGCATGTATACCTAACAGAGGGATTTTTGGGTAATAAGAAATTCATTATTCAGCTTTAGTAGCCACTACTTAAAAATTTCCAAACTGTTCCACATATCTCTCTCTCTCTCTCTCTCTCTCTTTTTTTTTTGTTTAGGGTGAAAAAAAAGTCTACTTAGAGTTAGCCAGCTGGACTCAGTTTAGATGATCCCAATTCTGTTGGCAACATCCAGAGCATCATAATCAGAAGCCTGTCCAATGTGTCTTCTTCTAGCCATGAGACCTGACTCCGGGTATTGACCTCGGCCACACCGATGTCACAGAGCTTCACGGCCTGCTTGATCTGCTGCTTGCTGGCTTGCCATCCACAGTGAACACGGTGTGGTGTTGTCTTCCGTCATCTTCAAATCAACTCAGTGGTCAGGGGAACTTGACGACATAGTGGACAAGCTCGTTTCTTCTGGGGACAGTCTCCCGAGGGTATTTGGGCTGCATCCAGAGCCACACTGTGTCTTGGGTCTTGTTTTCTCTGTGGCCATGGACACCTTTCAGAACTGCCTTCTTCACCTCCAAAGCCCTGGCTTTGGCTTCAGCTTTGGGAGGGGCCTGAGCTTCCTTCTCCGCTCTTGGCACCATCTTGGCAAAAAAGCTACATTTTAAAATATAGGACTTTCTTGCTATTAGTGGTTACATGGGGAATCAGGATGGTGCTGCATGGAGACCATGGAGCAGTGCTTTCAAATTCTGAGGGAAAATGATTCTCCATCTAGATTTTAATACCAGAAAAACTACCACTCAGGTCTGAATATAGACTGTGTTGTATATCGTCTATATGATGTAGATTCTAGCCTTCCTTGCAGCTGGGTGTGTCCACCTAACTAGGTGCTGACAAATGAGTTGTTATATGCAACCTCTGGGCCATGCCTACAGAACATGTGCTTGCTCTTCTTTCCTTCCTTCTGACCACAAAGTAGGTGTGTTGGAAGGAGTCACAGCAGCTGGCATGGGCCACACAGAGCTATTGATTGAGGATGGAAGTGGAAATAAGAGAATAAGCCAGAGTCCACCATGTTAGCCCTGGACTGCTTATGTTCAGAGTGTTATGTGACTGACAGATAGAAATTTCTGTCTTATTTAAGCCACTATTATTTTGATGTAGCATCTAAACTGGTATTTTACCTAAAATCCAAAACCTCCAAAAGTTTGCCTGTTATGTACTTTTCTCCTGAAGTTGCTATGACATGCTCCACTAAGAGGATCCACCAAGAAAGAGGAAACCATGAGATTCAGGACACAGAGAATTCAATGTAAGGCAGGGACAATAGAAGTACCCAGGAGTTTAGCTATATGAGACAGAAATTCTAAATAGCAAGTGGCTTTAGTGAGAAGGATTTCTCTCTCACTAAATGGAAGGCAGAAGGCAGCAGTTCATGGGTGGTACAACTGCTCCGTAAGTCCTCAAGGACCCAGTCTTTTTCTAGTTTCTTATTCCACCATCCCCATGGTATGCTTTTTATCCTCAGGTTTACAAGACAGCTGCTGGAACATCAGCCATCACCATTGTATTTCAGACAACAGGAAAGAAGAAGGGTTGGTGATAAAATGGTAAAATGGTATAGTTCAGCCTTCTTTTTAAGGAGCTTTCCTGGAAGCCCCACCCAGCAACTTCTATTTTCATCTCATTGGCCATAAGTTAGTCACACTAACTCTCCTTATTTGAAAAGGAGAGCTGGGTGTGGTGGCCCATGCCTGTAATCCCAGTACTTGGGAGGCTGAGACAAGAGTATCACAGGTTAGAGGCCAGCCTCAGCAACTTAGTGAGATCCTGTTTCCAAGACAAAAAATAAAAGGGCTGGTAGTGTAGCTCAGAGATAGAATGTCCCTGTGTTCAATCCCCAGTACCAAAAAAAAAAAAAAAAAAAGAAAGAAAAGAAAAGGAGGCTGGGAAATACAGTTTGTTGCCCACAACAAAATCAGGGTGGTTAATAAGAAAGAAGGAAAGAATAAATATTACACAAGTGAATACCTGTTTCTATCACTACTCCCTTGTACTTCATTCTCAGAATATCCCCATTGCCTGTGGAGGGTGGGAATATGGATGGTGACGGACTGATTTCATTTTTAAAATGTTTGTGTACTGATTGCTTTATAGTAAACATGTATTATTGTTCTAATAACCCACATAGAAATATAAGCGCTAACTTTATTGATTACTTATCACATGCTAGGGCTGCTCTAAACAGTGTTTATGCTTGTGAATTTCTCATAGTAAATCTTTGAGGTAGGTGTGACTGTTGTCTCCATTGTATATGGGGAAACTGAGGCACAGGGAGGCTAAGCAACTTGCTCATTGTCACCTGTTTAGCAAATGGGGGCTGGGGATGTAGCTCAGTGGTAGAGCAATTGACTAGCATGCTTGAGGCCCTGGGTTCAATCCTCAGTAATGAAAAAAAAGAAAAAAAAAAGCCACCGGTAAGTAGGTGAGCCAGTGTTCAGACTCAGGGAATCCAGCGGAGAGTCTGCCTGCCTCCACCTCAAGGCCGCACTGCCCCTCCTAAAGGAAACTCAGCATAGAGAATAAAGACGGCAGGCCGGGCGTGGTGGCGCATGCTTGTAATCCTAGTACTTTGGTAGGCGGAAACCGGAGGATCGGGGTTCGAGGCCAGCCTCAGCTCTCTCTCTCTCCCTGTCTCTCTCTCTCTATCTACCTAGTGAGGCCTCCGCAACTTCGTGAGACCCGGTTTCAAAATAAAGTATAAAAAAATAGGGCCGGGGGCGTAGCGCGGAGGTAGAACCCCCCCTGGGTTCAATTCCCAGTACCGCAAAAAAAAAAAAAAA
>PVJS01040694.1:0-18308 GCA_004027185.1 Glis glis
CACACAAAATTTGGAGTCGGGTACAGTGGTGTGTGCCTGTTGTCCCAGCTACTAAGGCAGGTGGATCACTTGAGCATAGGAGTTTGAGACCAGCCTGGGCAACATAGTGAGGAAAGAAAAAAAAGAGAAAGGAAGGAATGAAGGAAGGAAGGAAGGAAGGAAGGAAGGAAGGAAGGAAGGTAGGAAGGAAGGAAGGAAGGAAGGGGAGTTGTAATAGCATTTTCTAGGGCATGGCATGAATATCTCACACTTCTTCCAAGTACCTGATTTTTCTCTAACATCCATTCAACATTGTTTTGTCCTCTCAAAATCACCCTATCTCACTGACCATTGAGAAAGCAGACTGGAAATGCCTTTGGAAGGTAAATAAGCCAACATCTAGTGAATGACATGTATAACTATGTATAGAAACATTCATTAGGAGCTATGGGGGATAAAAAGGAGAAGGAGGAGGACCCTGATAGTAGGGTGTGGCAGCACACATCTGAATTCCAGTAACTTGGAAGGCTGAGGCAGGAGGATCACAAGTTCAAGGTCAACCTCTGCAACTTAATAAGACCCTGTCTAAAAAATAAATAAATAAATAAATAAATAAGGCTGAGGATGTAGCTCAGTGGTAGACCAACCCTGGGTTCAATCTCCAGTACTAAAAATAAAACTAATGAAAATAGGAATGTCCCTGACTCATTTGTTGTGGTTGTTGAGGGAGAAGTCAGAGATAACTTCTGATTCCCAGGGTTTCGACACTGTGTTGGTCCCAGTTTCCTCCTCAGCCACAGAGTAGTTGGGCCTCTGTTTCCTTTCCTGTAATATGTTGATTAAGCACTACTTCAACTCTTGGGGTGCATCAGGGGGATTAACTGAGAAAACCCCTGGACAGCTGTCACAATAGTGCTTGGCACTTGGAAAGTGCTTAGTGAGGGCCATCTGAGTACCTTGGAAAAGTATTCGTGCAGGAGGCCGCTAACACTGGGAGACACTGTGCCAGTGGGGAATGCGGAGCCCAGTGCCCAAGGCCACACAAATCGCAGAGGGGGTATTTGTTGTAAGAATGAGGTCTGAGTTACTGGGGGGACCAGGACCAACTGGGCCAGCTTCCAGAGGGTGACAGTTTGGATATCAGTTGTCCTCCAAAGGCCCACATGTTGAAGGCATGGTTCCCTGGATGGCACTGTCAGGAGATGTGGAGCTTTTGGGAGGCGGGGACTCGTGGGAGATCTTTAGGTCACTGGGGGTGTGTCCCCAAAGGGGATTTTAGTATTCCAGCCAGTTCTCTCTCTCTCTCTCTCTCTCTCTATCTCTATCTCTATCTCTATCTCTATCTATCTCTCTCTCTCTCCTTCTTTTTGCCTTGAAATGTAGGCAATTTTCTGTGACATGTGTTTCCCAGTGTTGCCATCTGTGCCCTCACCAGAGGCCCAAAGCAACACGGCTGCCCACTCTTGGACTTGAATCTCTAGAACCATGAGCTAAATAAGCCTTTTCCCTTTACCCATTCATCGCCTCGGGTATTTCATTGTAGTAACAAGCTGCCTAATACACAGAGCTTCCATCGCCCAAATGACTGTCTGTGCCAGGGACCCCCGCCCTGAATGAATGTGACTGGCCTGGACCTCAGGGCACGCAGGCTTTTTCTGGTCCCTGAATAGAACTGTGTGTTCTACAGGTGTGTGTGGGGGGGTGTCAGCCAGAGAGGGCTTCACAGAGGAGGTACCTCGCTGCCACAGCTTCAAAGATGGACAGAGTTCCGGAGGGTCTGGGGGCGGAAATATTGAAGAGGTCAGCTTATAGGTAGCACATCTTTTCCTTCCAAAGGGCCCCTCAGCAGTCACCTCTTCCAGGGCGGAACATCATGCACTGCTGGGACTGTGTTCCTCTCTCTCCCTGAAATCACCACTCTGCTGCCCAAACAGAAAGTTACTTTTTCACCGGTCTTGTGGATGAGCTGCTGCACACACTCCCTCTTCCGCAGAACTGCCCTTCTCACATCTCAGGGCTGCGGTTGCGCAGGCCATTCCCTTGGGTTTTCTTCTCTCCCAGGGACCATGTACCGCTGGTTTCCTCGAAGCCACGGTGTGTCTTTGTGCACTGCCCAGAGTAGGGACGCCAACCCAAGGGTGGGGTTGGAGGCCTTCCCTGGTCAGGCCCCAGGCCTGTGGCTGCCACCTAGTCACCCTTCCACCGCCCTCCAGGGTGCAGGGACAGGGCATCCCAGCATGCTGCTTCCCGGCTCAGCTCAGAGACTTTGTTCTCAGTGCCCTGCACCCCGCCTGGCCATGGTAGAGTTCAAGTGAAAACCAAAAACGGAGGAACGTTTTCCTGTTTTATCACAAAGCATAAGCAGGAAAACATAACCCCAATTCTGTCACTTAGTGCCAGGTGACCTTGGGCAAATTACGTAACCTTTCTGTGTCTCGGTTTCCCAATCTGTTGAACAGGGATAATAGTAATTTCTATTATAGTGTTGTTTTGAGGATCAAATAAGCTAATATAAGAGAAGTATTTAAAATAATGCTTTGTGAGATCTGAACCAAGATGGCGGGATAGCGAGAGGCAGCGTGTCGCTGGCGCTCTGAGAGTCGGAGCTCAGCCGGCGGGAAGACTGCATCTTGAAAAGAAAAGTAGGGCAGCCAAAACTCAACAAAACAATGAGAACCAAAGTGCAGCGGAATGCGAGGCAGTGGAAAGAGCGGAGGGCGGTGGGGAGCTCAAAGCATCTCACCTGGTGAGTGGAGAGCGGAGACAACGGCGCCATCTTGGCTGAGCCACACCAGCACCGCGGCTCCCAGAATCCTCCAGCAAAGAAACAGCTGATTCTTGTGAAACCAGCGATTATAGTCCCCCATCGAAAGCAGTCGATTTTGGACCACGATGAAGCCTATGTCTAACCAGACCCACACCTACGATGGCAACGACTGCAAAGGGTGGGACGCGAGCCTCAGACCCCGCAAAGAAAGTGATGCAGAGAGACATAGATGAGGCAGCCAGGCACAGGAGCACCCCAACACCGAGAAAATGAGCGGGTGAAACACGCCCCCCTGGAGTAGCCTAGCACCGGCATAGAACACCCCAGCACTGAGGACATGGATGGACATGGTATGGCCCCCCGGAGCCGCCCAACAGGAACACGGGTGAGTGAGAAAAAGGGAGGCAGTGTGTGGCCGGCACTCCGAAACTCGGAAATCGGCCGGCGGGAAGACTGCTTCTTAACAAGAAAAGTGGGGCAGACTAAACTCAACAAAACAAAGAGCCGAAGAGCAGCAGAGTGCCAGGCAGCAGACAGAGTGGGAGGCTATACAGATCTCCATGCATTTCACGGGGTAAGTGGAGAGCAGAGGCAATGGCGCCATCTATGTGGGGCCACGCCTGCACCATGACTCCCGGAGACCAATAGCAAAGAGAGAGCAGATCCTTGTGAAACCAGCGACTATAGACCACCATTGAAACCGATCAACTCCAGAACATGATGAAGCCCAAGTCAATCCAGACCTGCACCTACAACCACGATGGCTTCAAGGGGTGGGCCGTGAGCCTCTGCTCCCGCAACGAGTGCGATGAGAAGAGACAAAGAAGAGGTGGCCATACACAGGAGCAGCCCAACTCTGAGAACATGAGCTGGTGAGCCACGGTCCCCCATGAGCAGCCCAACACCGTCCTGGAACACCCCAGAACTGAGGACATAGGTAGATGAGACACAGCCCCCTCCCCAGTGACCCAGCACTGAGAACACAGGCAGGTCAGCCCCCGGCCTTGCCCCCAGAGACCCACCCCGCACTGGGGACGAGAGAGGCAGGCGAACTCTCAGCCCCGCCCCCGAGACCCCTCCTCCAGTGAACTCCTCCCCCTGGCGCTGGGGGTGCTGGGCTGGTGAGCCCTCGGCCCCGCCCCATAAAACCCCTCCCCCCCGTGCTGTGGATGCAGGGCGGGTGAACCCTCGGCCCCACCCCATAAAACCCTTCTCCCCCGTGCTGTGGATACGGGGCGGGTGAGCCCTCGGCCCCACCCTGAAGAACCCCAGTGCTGAGGTCATGGGAGGATGAGCCACGACTCCGCACAGGAGGGACTCCAGACAAAGAGAGAAAACCTCAGATGAGTGAAGAAGGCGAACTAACTGGGGGAGACGGGAGAGGAGAGGGAAACAAACTGTTGCGCCAGATGGACTTACACAAAGATATCAAAGTCAACTGCTATGCTGAAAACGGGAAGGAGGGAGCGGGGAGGCATGGGGGTGGGAATTGGGGGGGGCTAATTGACTAATGAGTGCATGTATACGTCAACCACCCTGAAATCCTTCAAGATGTATGACTGCAATGCACTAATAAAATTTTAAAAATTAAAAAATAAAATAATGCTTTGTACAGAATTAGGGCACTATTAGTATGTTGTTGTTTTAGTGGTTAGGAGCATAGGATAAGGAGTCCAATAGATATTGAAGACATCAGTTAACTTCCCTGAACTTTGAACTTCAATTTCTTCATCTTTTTAAAATGGCAACAACAGTACCTCCCTTGCTAGACTGTTGGAAGACCATATGGGATATGCACTCTGGCAGTTTTATGTTACTGACCTAGCAGAGTACAAGGCATACAGGAAATCAGGAAAAAGTTTACAGCTGAAAAGATGAAAAAAAATCCTTGAAAGAAAGAGGAGGAAGGAAGGAAGGAAGGAAGGAAGGAAGGAAGGAAGGGAGGGAGGGAGGGAGGAAGGATGGATGGACGGGAGGGAAGGAAGGGGAGGAGAGAAAGGAGAGAAAGAAAAAAAGAAGGGGAGGAAGGAAGGAAGGAAGGAAGGAAGGAAGGAAGGAAGGAAGGAAGGATGGATGGACGGGAGGGAAGGAAGGGGAGGAGAGAAAGGAGAGAAACAAAGAGAGAAAGGAAGAACAGGAGAGAGGAGAGCACATGAATTAGCCTGTTTAGCATAGTGGTTAAGAGCTGCTTTGGCTTTTGGAAGACTATGGTTCAAGTCTCAATTCTGCCAGTTACGGGCTCTAGGATTTGGGTACATTTCTTAGTCCTTCCAAGCCTCCATTTCTTTCTTCATGATGGATGTAGGAATTGTGAAAAACAACTCATTGTGCAGCTGTGAGAATTACACAAATGACTGGTACAATGCGTAGCCCAGAGGTCATAGGTAGAACTGCTTAATAAATTGTGGTCACTATTGTCACCCCTGGAATTCCCAAAGCCTGGAGACAGTAGAGCATCTTAGGGGAAATTGGGCACCTTCCTAGTTCTTCCAGCTGAGGGTCAGAAGAAGAGTGAGGTCATGACCTGAGCCCTGGAGTGTGGCTGCCCAGTGGCCTGGCCATGGACAGGTGCCCATCCTGCTCTGGGCGGGGCATCGTCCTCCTTTGTGCAGTTCTCAATCCCCTCGCCATCAACACCCCCTCCTTCTGCAGGGATGGCGAACACCCTGGCACTCTTCCTTCCAGCCAGTGGCTCCTCGCTGGCCTGTGATTGGTACCCCCGAGATTCCATTGCCATGCAGGCATCCCAGCTATGTCAGCGTGACTCAAACTGTGTGTGTCTGACATGCACATGGTCCCGGAGAAGGCCGGCGCCAGCAAAAGGTTATTTGGAACACTGCTGAAGGTTTGACCGCTGTCAAGTTATCTTTCTGGGGTCAGACCATTAAAGCTGCATCTGACGTTTTACGGAACGAAGGAGATGAACTGCATGTGGGAATCCGCAGAGTGCGGAGAGGGTTGATATGTACACACAGTGGAGCTAACATTAGGTGGGTTTGTTTTCCCCCCAAAACTTTGTAATTGTTCCTGCACACAGTTGTTTTGCTTGAATTCAATGCAGAAACAGCCTAGAAAAATGAAGCAGGGAGACTGCCATCATAAAAGATGCAGTAAAATCTGGGGCTACTGGGACACCTATAAAAAAATGTATCCATCCATCTGGCTTATCATCCAAATCAGACAGCTGTCTGAACCATCCTTAAATTTTCCACCCAGAGCCGGACGTGGTGGCGCATGCTTGAAATCCCAGTACTTTGGGAGGGGGAGACCAGAGGATCCGGTTTGCAGCCAGCCTCAGCTCGCGCATGCGCATGCAAGCGTTCTCTCTCCTTCCCTCCCTCCCTGTCTCTCTCTCTCCCTCTCCCTGTCTCTCTCTCTCTCTCTCTCTCTCTTTCTCTGTCTCTCTCTCTCTCTCTCTACTTAGTGAGGCCCTCCGCAACTTCGTGAGACCCGGTTTCAAAATAAAGTATAAAAAATAGGGCCGGGGGTGTAGCGCGGAGGTAGAACGCCCCTGGGTTCAATCCCCGGTACCGCAAAAATAAAAATAAAAATAAAAATAAAAAATAAAGTCTCCACCCAAACTTCATCATGCATCCTGAAAAAAATTTTTTCTAGGAAAACCTAAATCCTTCTTGGGTGCTTTTTAGGCCGTGCACCCAATACCTCTTTATCCACATACTACCCACACGGGATGAGTCAGCTACATCAGTTGGCTCTTAGTCCCCTGTGCCCTTCTCCGCTTTCATTCCTGGGTTTTGTCATGATTTCCCAGAACACCCCTCCCTTCTGCTTCTCCCTGCTATTCATCCAACCACAGGATCCAACAGAGTCCAAGCAGGTAACAGGCACACAGTCAGGCAATGCCAGGCAGACAAGCAGACCCAGAGTCAGAGCCTCTGCCCCTCGAAGCTCCATGATATTAAATAGAAGCCATGCAGTGTGTCTGCTCCACTCCTCAGTAGACGGTGACGCTGCTGAAGACAGGGACCTCGAGATGCACCTTTTCTTTCCTAGATCACTTGATTAATACAATCAGGATCTTGAGATGTTTCTCCCCCCTCCCCATGACACCCGATGCACAAAGAAGCAAGTCCCACGATGATGATGCTTGACGGAAAATTCTTTATTAAAGCAAACAACTGGTGAGGGAGGGTATCCAAATGCCCATTAATTCTGGGAGGTTGTTAAATTATGATATGTCCTTCCCCAGCATCACAAGAAATGAATAAATAAATAAATAAATAAATAAATAAAGCCGGGCATGGTGGCGTGTGCTTGTAATCCCAGTCCTTGGGAGGCTGACACAGGAGGATCCAGGTTCACGGCCAGCCTCAGCTACTTAGTGAGGCCCTCCACAACTTAGTGAGACTCTGTTTCAAAATAAAGAATCCCACACATACCCAATCAAACAACCCAATCAAAAAATGGGCAAGTGAACTAAATTGACACTTCACAGAAGAAGAAATACAAATGGCCAATAAATGTATTAAAAAATGTTCAACATCATTAGCAGTCAGAGAGATGCAAATCAAAACTACCCTGAGATTTCACCTAACCCCAATTAAGATGGTGATCATTAAAAACACAAACAACAACAAGTGCTGGTGAGGATGTGGAGAAGTAGGAACTCTAATACACTGTTGGTGGGATTGCAAATTAGTGCAACCACTTTGGAAAACAACATGGAGGATCCTCAGAAGAATGGGAATTAACCGCCCATTTGACCCAGCTATACCACTTCTAGGTGTCTACCCTAAAGAATGGAAGCCAAACTACCAGACTAATGCATGTGTATCTATGTTTATAGCTGCACAATTCACAATTGCCAAACTTTGGAACCAGCCAAGGTGTCATCAACGGATGAATGGATTACAAGACTATGGGATATGTATACAATGGAATTTTATGCAGCCATAAAGAAGAAGAAAACTATGTCATTTGCAGGGAAATGGGTGGAATTAGAGAACATTATGCTAAGTGAGATTAGTCAGTCACAAAAAGTGAAAAGTTGGATACTCTCCCTAATATGCGGAAGCTAGGGAGAATAGGGCATAGGAGGGACTCCAGATAGAGATGAAAAGCTTAGATGAATAGAGAAGGCGACCTAATTGAGGGGGATGGGAGGGGGGAAAAGGGAAACACCCTAATGCACAGGATGTACATACACAAACTTATCAAAGTCAACTACTATGCTGAGCAGAAGGAGGGAAGGGGGAGGGAATGGGGGTGGGGATTGGGGGAGGGCAAATTGACTGATGTGTGCATGTATACTTCTACCACCCTGAAACCCATCAAGATGTATGATTACAATGTACCAATAAATTAAAAAAAAACACAATAATCTCTTGGAGTCTTTCCATGTCAATACATGTGGATCTACTTCATTCATTATAAGTGCCGAATGCTTTTCAATAATAAGGGCGTATCATAAATTTTTTACTTACTTACTTACTTTATTTATTTATTTTATTTTGTGGTACTGGGGATTGAACCCAGGGGCATTCTACCTCCAAGCTACACCCCCAGTCCTATTTTTTATTCTTTTTTTTTTGACGGTACTAGGGATTGAACCCAGGGGCGTTCTACCTCCGCACTACACCCCCAGCCCTATTTTTTTATACTTTATTTTGAAACCAGGTCTCACGAAGTTGCGGAGGCCCTCACTAGGTAGAGAGAGAGAGAGAGAGAGAGAGAGCTGAGGCTGTCCGTGAACCCGGATCCTCCGGTCTCTGCCTCCCAAAGTACTGGGATTATAAGCATGCGCCACCATGCGCGGCTTATTCTTTATTTTGAAACAGGGTCTCACTAAGTTATGGAGGGCCTCACTAAGTAGCTGAGGCCGGCCACGAACCCAGATCCTCCAGTCTCAGCCTCCCAAGTACTGGGATTACAAACGTGCACCAACATGCCTGCCTCCAAGTGAATTTAAGGACTGAATTTTCTCTGTCTGTGAGGAATGACCTTGGTAATTTAATGGGTATTGCATTGAATTTATAGATCACTTTTGGAAGAATGGCTATTTTGATGATATTTATTCTGCCTATCCAAGAGCATGGGAGATCTTTCCATCTTCTAAGATCTTCAATTTGAGATTATTGTTAACTAAAAAAATCAACATACAGAACAATATGTTTGAAATGGTCCTGTTTAGACTTTTAAACTCTCATGTTAATAAAAAAAAGCCATAAGTCAAGATCTCTCTGATGTGATCGAGAAGGTGGTAGGTTATCTGAAACATTGGGAGAATGAACAATTATAAAAAATGATCATGCAGACCTTAAACATTTTATTTGAAGTTAATGTACAATTATTTACCACCTTGTTGATTATCAGGCCAAAGCCTATTTTTAAGTTCGGGTCTGCTAATTAGAGCTCTACATTACCTTTCACGGGTGCGCCGCACTCATAATGCCTTGCGTAAGATCTCTAGCTTCATTTTCTTTAAAAGAGAATGTGAACTTAGAGATAGGGAAATAGTAATTTGAGGGCAGGATCTTCAATTACGATAGAAGCTGTGTGATTTCTCCAATTTCTAGTCTGTAACATGGGACATAATAACAGTACCCATAGGAGCAGCGGTAGAGCGTGTACTTAACACACTCTATGTTTATATGTGTGTGTGTTTATGTGTGTGTGTGTGTGTGTGTGTGTGTGTGTGTGTGTATAATGTATTTTACCTTGCCATCATTACAACCAGTGCGAAGATGAACAAGTAGTACGAGACCACTCTGCCTCGCTACCTAGGGCCCTGGCCACCTCCTCTTTCTGCCTCAAAGACACTCTGAGTGTATGGGTGCCAGGAGGAAATGACTGCTAACATGGAACCTCAGTAGATGGGCACCCGCTCTGTGCTGGCTCAGTATAGGGGCATGGCCACATGGAGGAAAGGCCAAAGGACATTACAATCTCATGGCAGGGGACTGGGTATATGTGGGAAGGTAGAAATGATAATAATATAAAGTAGCAATTAGGGTATTTTCCATTGCCAATGATTTTAAAAATCTAACAAAGCCGGGTGTGGTTGCACATGCTTGTAATCCCAGTACTTGGGAGGCTGAGACCAGAGGATCCGGGTTTGAGGCCAGCCTCAGCTACTTAGTGAGGCCCTCCACAACTTTGTGAGACCCTGTTTCAAAATAAAGATTTTAAAAATAGGGCTGGGGGTGTAGCGCGGAGGTAGAATGCCCCTGGGTTCAATCCTTGGTACCGCCAAAAAAATAAAAAACTAACAAAGTACCTTATATATCAATTTTCTTTTCCTTTTTTGGGGGGGGTAGTAGGAATTGAACCCAGTGGCACTCTACCTCCAAGCTACATCCCCAGACTTTTTTTTTTTTTTTGGAACAGGGTTTCACTAAGTTGCTGAGGCTGGCTTTGAACTGCAAACCTCCTGTCTCAGCCTCTCAAGTACTGAGATTATAGGCGTGTGCCACTGCACCTAGCTGGTACCAACATTTTTTATTGGCTCAAGCTACGGAAAATTCCAGAGGTGAGGAGGACTTCAGGGGAATGTAGACCTCTGGTCCCACTTCTGCTCCCCCTACCCCACGCTGTGTCAGTCTTGTTCTTAGGCCCACTTCCCTCTGGTTAAAAAGAAAACTGGAGCTGGGCGTGATGGTGCATGCTTGTAATCCCAGTACTTGGGAGGCTGAGACAGGAGGATCACAGGTTCCAGGACAGTCTCAGCAAGTTGTGAGACTCTCATCAACCTAGCAAGACCCTGTTTCAAAATAAAAATAAAAATAAAACAGGGCTGGGGGTGTAGCTCAGAGGTAGAATGCCCCTGGGCTCAAATCCCCAGTACCTCAGGAAAAAATAAATAAAAAAAAAGAAAAGTAAAACAGCTCTAGCGATCACAGGTCTCACCTCTGAACCTACATCATCAAACCGCAGTCCTGCGAGTCACTCTGAGAGACAGACTCAAGTTCACGTGCCAACTCGTAGTCACTCCAGAAAGATGGACAGGACTATGTGGATCAGCTTGGGACAGCTGGGGCTCACCCCTACATCTGGTGATAGAAACAATATCAGGCACCGTGTTACTTGGATTTTTTACCTGGATTACCACATTTACCTGGATTACCACATTTATCCTCACCACCCTGTGAGGTAGGGTAGGTGGTACTAGTATCTCTTTTTAATAGTTGAGGAAATTAAGGCCCAGGGAGGTCAAGCAACTTTCCCAAGGTTGCACAGTTAATACATGATAAAGCCAGGATTTATACCACTAAACCATAGCATCTGTCAAGGCATAAGCCCCAAGGTGGTTCCTGACATGTGAATCAGACAATACTTACTGGGTAAATTGGGAGGGAGGAACCCTTGGCCAGGCTGGGGTGATGAGGAGAAGGAAGGGCTTAAGCAAAGGGAAGATGAGCTGAAGTAAACTTTTAGAGAAGGGAGTCATGTTATAGCAGAAATAACAAAGACAGTGGGGTGACATGCACTTCCAGGTTTCCCACTGACCAAGTGAGCTTTTCCCAGTTAGTTGGCTTCTGTGGGTCCATAGGTGAAATAAGAAGCCATCAGAGGGAATCTAGGCTGTAGGAGAATCTAAAGAGACAAGTGGGCTGCGACTATTATCCTGGAAGCTGAGCGCAGTGGCACACACCTCTAATCCCAGTACTTGGGAGGCTGAAACAGGAGGATCTCAGGTTTGAGGCCAGACACAGCAACTTAGTGAGACTCTGTTTCAAAATAAAAAAATGGAAAGGCCTGGTGGTGTAGCTCAAAAGTAGAATGCCTCTGGGTTTGATCCTAGTACAAAAAAAAAAAAAAAAAGTGAGCCTGGAAACCCTGAAAAGAGCCAGCAAAAGTCAAGCCCAGTCTTACAGAAAATGGAAAGTTCAAGGAAGGTACAGCCTATGAATCCACTATGTAAGTCTAGAGGAATTATTCTACAGCTCCTTTACCAGTGCCAGCTCAGGAAACAAGAAAGAGTGAGAGGGATAAAGCATTTAAAGGACGTGCTAATGAAGATAATTCCTTACTACCACCTAATTCTGGAGCTGGATGCAACAATGGACAACCTGAGTATTTTACAGGTAAGAAGGGAAGGAGGACATATTTGAACACTTACAGAGAAAGATTTAGAGATAAAATGTCTACCACAGTACTTCATAAACAGAACTGTTCAATAAATGGTATAAAACATTAGTGGAAGATAATAATATTTATTTATTTATTTATTTTTGCCGTACCGGGGATTGAACACAGGGGCGTTCTACCTCCGCGCTACGCCCCCGGCCCTATTTTTATACTTTATTTTGAAACCGGGTCTCACGAAGTTGTGGAGGACCTCACTAAGTAGAGAGAGAGAGAGACAGAGAGAGAGAGAGAGAGAGAGAGAGAGCATGCGTGCGCGCACGCGCTGAGGCTGGCCGCGAACCTGGATCCTCCAGTCTCCGCCTCCCAAAGTACTGGGATTACAAGCGTGCGCCACCACGCCCGGCATATTCATTATTTTTTAAGTGACTTATCCAAGGACTCAGAAGCTGATTACTGGCCCCAAAAGATGAGAATACATGTCCTTTAGTGCCCAGTTTAGATTGTACGATTACTCTTCGCTTCTTATCTTCTATGGCAGATTTGAGATGAAGGGTGCCAGATTCCACTGAAAGAAGGGGGGAGAAAGAAAAGTTATTTAGTCATATTCTCTTCCCCCTAAAAACAAACAAAAAAAG
This sequence comes from Glis glis, assembly GCA_004027185.1. NCBI lineage: Eukaryota > Metazoa > Chordata > Mammalia > Rodentia > Gliridae > Glis > Glis glis. The sequence continues at coordinate 12,430 of PVJS01040694.1, forward strand.
TGAAAAAAAAACCCCAGCAAAACAAAGTAGGAAAGACTATCATAGAAGTAAAATGTTGGAATAAACATTGGAGGAAAAGTTTGGAAACCAAGAGAATGGAATATCTTGGTTTCCCATCAGCCAGCTCAGTGACTTGACCACCTTGGGAACCAGGTTATTTATATACAGAAGTAGAGATTTGAATAAGATATGTTAGCTTACAACTCTGAAATTAATTCTATGAAAGCTGTTTCCTCTCTTAACATTGTGTTAGCCTTATTTACAAAAGAATGTGATACATCTTGGAAAAATTTATTGGGTCAAAACCACAAAAGAAGGAAAGAAAGAAAAAAGGAAGGAAGGAAGGAAGGAAGGAAGGAAGGAAGGAAGGAAAGAAGGGAAGAAAGACCAAGCAAACGAAGAAAAGACATAAGAGTTGGCTTCAAATGTTTGAAAACTCTCTAGTTATGCAAGAATTAGATTGATGTGTGAGGGTCCAGAAGACAGTAATAAGGTCAAGGAGTAAAAAAGTGTCAGAAAGGTAAGTTCCTGCCCAATGCAAAACAGTTTTTTTCCATGTAATTTGGAACTTTGTTATTAGGTGCATATACATTTATAGTTGTTAGGTCTTCCAGATGAATTAAAACTTTTAACATTATAAAATGTTCTTTTTGTCTCTAGTAGCAATTTTTGTCTTAAAGTCTATTTTGTCTGATATTAATATGTCCAGCTCAGCCAGGCATGGTGGAGCACACTTGTAATCCCAGTATTTGGGAGGCTGAGACAGGAGGATAGCAGGTTTTTGGCCAGTCTCAGCTACTTAGTGAGACTCTCCTCAACTTAGTGAGACCCTGTTTCAAAATAAAGAATAGAAAATAGGGCTGGGGGTGTAGCCCGGAGGTAAAATGCCCCTTGTTTCAATCCCCAGTACCACCAAAAAATACAAAATAAAAAATAAAAAATAAGCCAGGCGTGGTGGCACACGCTTGTAATCCCAGTACTTTGGGAGGCGGAGACCGGAGGATCCGGGTTCGCGGCCAGCCTCAGCTCTCTCTCTCTCTCTCTCCATGTCTCTCTCTCTCTCTCTCTCTCTCTCTCTCTACTTAGTGAGGCCCTCCACAACTTCGTGAGACCCAGTTTCAAACTAAAGTATAAAAATAGGGCCGGGGGTGTAGCACGGAGGTAGAACGCCCCTGGGTTCAATCCCCCGTACCACAAAAAAAAAAAAAAAATATGGCCAGCTCTTCTTTTGGTTACTGTTTATAATGGTATGTATTTTTCCATCTTTTGACCTTAAACTTATCTGTCTTGTAATCTAAAGTGTGTCTCTGATAGACAGCATATAGTTGCATCATGTTTTCTTTATCTGTTCTGTTTGTTTTGATTGAAATGTTTAGTCCATTCACATTTAATAAGGAAGTATTTATGTTTACACTTATGTTGCTATTTGTTTTCTTACATGTAATACATCTCTTTTGTTCTATTCTTCCATTGGTGTCTTATTTTGTGTTAAATAGATGGCATCTAGTATACAATTTGAATTATTTTGTTTCATTACATATTAATTTTTCATCTCTATGATCAAAATATCTGACAAGCACGATTTAGAGGAAAAAGTGTTCATGATTTCAGAGGTTTCAGAAATCAGTTCATAGTCAGCTGGCTCATTGTGGCAGGGCTTTAGGGCATAGTGGAGGAGGAAAAATTGCTCTCAGCTCAATGGCAATGTAAGGAGAGACAGAGAGAGAGAGAGAGAGAGAGAGAAACCAGGGACAGATATAGTCCCAAAGCCATGCCCCCAGAAATCCATCCTCTCCAACCATGTCTTGCCTCCAAACCTGGTTGCACTGTCTAACACACGAGCTTTTCTGGGGGACATTTTAAATCCAAACCATAACATTCTGTCTCTGGCCCTCAAAAGCTCATGGCCATCTAACAGTGCAAAATGCATTTAATCCATCTTCAAGAGTTCCCACAGTCTTAATAGTTCCAAAATTGCTCAAATGTCCAAAGTCTCCTCAGAAACCTAAGGCAAACTTTTAGCTGTGAGCCCCTGTTAAAAAAAAAAAAAAAGCTACATACTTCCAACATATGATGGAACAGAGTAACCCTTGCATTCCAAAAGGGAGAGATAGAAGCATAGAAGGAGGGAATGAGACCAAAACAAGACCGTAACCCAAAGGAACATACAATAAATCATGTAGCTGTACATCTGGCATCCAGGGCACATGGTGGTGAGATGTGGTATCCAAACGGCTTCAGCAGCTCTGCCCCTATGGCCTTGCCAGTGGCAGCTGGTGTGGCTGCTGTCTTAGCCTGGCTCCACTACCCACATGTGCAGCTTTCTTTGGCAGACATTCCAGGTTTTTGGCATCTCTTAATTTCTAGGGTCTCCACTGCGGCTTCACCTTCACCCTCACAGCTTCACAAATTGCCCTCTCAGTGTCTGCCTGCATGGATTCTGAACTTTCTACATGTTGCCTGGCCTTCCTTTGAAATCTGGGTGGATGTGTCCATAATCCCTTAACTCTAGCCACCTCCATTCCTGCAGAATTAGCACCACATGAACAATGATAAAGTCTGCCATTAGCTCAAAGAGTAGCCAATCCCTCTGTGGTGGTCTCTGAGTACCTGGGACGCTGAGTGAAATGAGTCCTGGGAAAACAACTTTTTTTTTTTAATGTGTGTGTGTATGTGTGTGTGTTACTGGGGATTGAACCCAGGGGCATTCTACCTCTGAGTTACACCCCCAGTCCTATTTTATTCTTTATTTTGAAACAGGGTCTCACTAAGTTGCAGAAGGCCTCACTAAGTAGCTGAGGCTGGCCGCGAACCTGCAATCCTCTTGTCTCAGCCTCCCAAATAGTGGGATTACAAGCATGCACCACCACTTCTGGCTGGGAAACAACTTCTTAGGCACTCCCATGATAGCAGAGCATCCCCATAGCTGTTTCTCCAAATGACCTTTTTCAAACACATTTCAATGATTATACCTTGGGGCCTTTGACAGGCAGGATCTTGTTAATTCCTGAACTGCCCTCACTGAATTCTATTTTTTGTCTCTGTGCAAAGTACTTAACTCCTTTTCAGGAACAGAATCTTTCTTAGCCCCAATTTCACACACACTTTTCCAGCCAAACTGCAAATTTTTAAAATGTTCTGCTCCCAATTTTCACAATAAGATTGGATATAGGTGGAGAGCAATAACCACACCACCATCTGAATTCTCTGCTGCTTTGAAATTTCTTCTGCCAGGTTAGTTAGTCCATTGCCTTTAAATTCAGCTTCACACAAAGTCTTAGTACAAGGGAAAAATGTATACAAATTATTTCCAGAATGTTACATGTGTAGCTTCTAAACTAATTCCCTATGGAATCCTCTTACACTCTGAAACCTCACAAGCACAGTGTTTACTATCCACATTCCTATTGGCATTCTGGCCTTCCAACCTCCCACCAGAATTGCCCATTAAGCTCTGCTAACAAACATTCTAAGGCTTCTCCAGCCTGCATCTCCAGACCTTTCCAAATTCCTCCTGTAAACCAGTTCCAAAGTTTTCTAAACAACATGGTCATGTTTAAACACAGCATAGACCCCACTCCTGGTACCAATTTCTGTTTCAGTCAGTTTTTAAGTCGCCATGACCCAAATACCTAACAAGCACAACTTAGAGGAAGAAAGGTTTATTTAGAGCTCATGATTTCAGTGGTTTCAGTCAGTCCACAGTCGGCTGGCTCAAGACACCAGAATAGCTCATCAGCAGGGTCTCAGGTATGGTGGAGGAGGAAAAGACACCCTCAGCTCAATGGCAGCTAGAAGCAAAGAAAAGGGGGAGGGGCCCAGGGACAGATACAGCCCCTAAGGCCAGCCCCCACCAATCCACCCCCTCTAGCCATATCTCTGAACCTAGTTGCACTAACACATGAGCTCCTCTGGGAGCTATAAACTATAAAACACACACACACACACACACACACACACACACACACACACATACACACGAGTTTTTATCTCAATTTGAAAGAACCTAGATTGAAGCAATGCCAACTTAACTTCATCACCTATACAAAAGCTTAACACCAATACAGCATTCTTCCCTCTTCTTCCTCTGTGCTATTATTATATAATCATAACTTTATATATTATAAACCCATCAACAGTTTTATAATTATTACTTTATTGATCCCAGTACTTGGGAGGCTGAGACAGGAGGATCGCAGGTTCGCGACCAGCCTCAGCTATTTAGTGAGGCCCTCCGCAACTTAGTGAGACCCTGTTTCAAAATAAAGAATAAAAAATAGGGCTGGGAGTGTAACTCGGAGGTAGAATGCCCCTGGGTTCAATCCCCAGTACTAAAAATAAAAATTATTGCTTTATGTGTATATATGTCTTTTAAATCAGATAAGAGGTGAAAAATTTTACAAAAAAGAAAACTGTACATTTACATTGTCTTTTATATTTACCTTGGTAGTTACATTTATCAGTATCTTTTATTTATTTATTTGCATAGATTTGAGTTATTGTCCACTTTTTGTTTAAGCTATAAGAACTTCCTTTACTATTTTTACTATTTCCTTCCTTCCTTCCTTCCTTCCTTCCTTCCTTCCTTCCTTCCTTTCCTCCCTCCCTCCCTTCCTCCCTTCCTTCCTTCCTTTCTCCCTCTTTTTCTGCCCTGGAGGTTGAACCCAGGCCTACCCACATGCTAAGCAGGTGTTCTACCACTGAGCTGCACTCCCAACTTTAGTATTTTCTTATAGGGAGATCTTCTAGCAATAAAATGTTTCAGTCTTTGTTTATATGGAAATGTCTTGATTTCTCCTGTATTCTTTCCTTTTCCTTTTTTTGAGGGGGTACTGGGGATTGAGGCCAAGAGCATTCTACCTCTGAGCTACACCCCCAGCCCTTTGTTTATGTTTTGTTTTGAGACAGAGTCTCACTCGGTTGCTGAGAATCTCACAAAGTTGCTGAGGCTGGTCTCGAACCTGAAATCTTCCACTCTCAGTCTCCCAAGTATTGGGGTTACAGGTGTGTGCCACCACACCGGGCTTCTCCTGTATTCTTAAAGCATAATTTTGCCAGATCTAGAATTCTTGGTTGACTGTTTTTCTCTTTCAGCACTTTGAACTTGATATCCTACTACCACTACCTTCTGGCCTTCATGGTTTCTGATGAGAAGTCCACCATTAAACTTATTAAGGACCACTGTATGTGATGAGCTTTTTTTTTCTTGCTATTTTCAAGTTTCTCTCTTTGATTTTTGAAAGTTTGACTATGATATATCTAGCTGTGACTCTCTTTGAGTTTATTTTATTTAGAGTTTGATGAGTTTCTTGTATGTGTATATCAATGTTTTTAAATAAATTTTGGGAATTTTGAGCTATTCTTTCTTTAAATATTCCCTACTTTTTCTTGCTCCTCAGACACCACTTATGTGTACGTTGGTAAGTATGATGATGTCCCACAGATCTCTGAGATGCTCTTCATTTTTCTTCATTTCCTTTTCTTTCTGTCTCTCAGGCTGGATGATCTCCATTGACCTATCAGCAAGCTAATCAATTGCTAGCTCTAATCTGCTCCTTCAAATCTGCTATTGAGCCCCCCCTAGTGAATTTTTCATTTTTGTTATTTTACTTTTTAATTTCAGAATTTTGGGGGAAGGAAATAGACCAAATAATATTTTGAGCATATATGAGTGTATTACTCTGAATCTCACTACTATGTATAAGTATAACACAATTTATAGTAATTATTATTATTTTTTTGTGGTACTGGGGATTGAACCCAGGGGCGTTCTACCTCCGTGCTATACCCCCGGCCCTATTTTTATACTTTATTTTGAAACCGGGTCTCACGAAGTTGCAGAGGGCCTCACTAAGTAGAGAGAGAGAGAGAGAGAGAGA
>PVJS01040695.1:0-18316 GCA_004027185.1 Glis glis
GGGTTGGCCTCAAACCTGCAATCTTCCTGTCTCGGTCACCATAGTACTGAGAGTACAGGTGTGCACCTGTAGGTAGAATCATGTAATACCTGTTGTTTTGTAACTGGTTTGTTTTACTGAGCATAATGTGTTCCAGGTTCTTACTATATTGTGGCATGTGTTAGAATTCTCTTCTTTTAAAAGCTAAATCATATTTCATGGTATGCATGTGCCACATTTTAAATTTTTTTAACTATTTAATTCTTTTTTTGGTGGTACCAGGGATTGAACCCAGGGGCATTCCACCTCCGAGCGACACCCCCAGCCCTATATTTTATTCCTTATTTTGAAACAGGGTCTCACTAAGTTGGGGAGGCCTCACTAAGTAGCTGAGGCTGGCCGCGAACCTGTGATCTTCCTGTCTCAGCCTCCCAAGTACTGGGATTACAAGTGTGCGCCACCACGCCCAGCTCTCAACTATTTAATTTTTAATAATTTAATGTTTTACAACTAGAGATGTAGAGATACATGGATAAATTAAAAATATTTCTTCTACCTTAGATACCAAAGTACTTTTGATTACTTTGGTACTGTTTGAATGGGGACCAGTTAATGTGTGTACCACATTTTGTCCATTCACCCATTGGTGGACGCGTGGGTTCCACCTTTTGGCTCTTGTAAATAATGCTATCAACATGGGTGTACACATATCTGTTTAAGCGTCTGCTTTCAATTCCTTTGGGTACATTCCCAAAGAAGTGAAATTGCTAGGACAACTTATAATTCTTTAAATTTTTGAGGAACTACAAAACTGTTTCCTACTGTGGCTATACCATTTTACATTTCTACCAGCAGTGCACAAGAATTTTGATTCATCTACATCCTCACCAACTCCCATTTTTATTTTACTTTATGTTTAAAATAATAGCTGTCCTATTGGGTGTGTGAAGTAGTATCACTGTGGTTTTGATTTGTATTTCCCTAGTAATTGGTAATGTTGAACATTTTTGTATACTTGTCATTTGTATATTATCTTCGGAGAAATGTGTTTGTCTTTTATGAATTGGGTTGTTTGGGGGTGTGTTGTTGTGTTTTAGGAGTTCTTCATATATTCTGGATATGAATCCCTTATTGGATATGTGATTTGCAAATGTTTTCTCCCTTCTGTGAGTTGCTCTTTTCCTTTGTTTCCTTTGTTTGATGATCTGACTTGTATGATTTCTTTTGTTGCCTGTGTCTTTGGTATTTTTCCAAGAAATCATTGCAAATCCATGTCTTGAACCATGGATATCCCTGTTTTCTCCTAAAAGTTCTATAGTTTTATCTTTTACACTTAGGTCTTCGATCCATTTTGAGTTAATTCTTGTAGATGACCTGAGGTGCAGGTCCAGCTTCATAGTTTTGCAGAGGGATACCTAGTTTTCCTAGCACCATCTGTTGAAGCCATGGTTCTCTGTCTCATTGACTCTGCACTCTTATCAATAGCAATTTGACCATAAATGCAAAGGCTTATTTTTGGGCTCTCTATTGTATCCCATTGGTCTATTTGTCTGTCTTTAAGCCAGGACCACATTATTTTCATAACTCTTGTAAATTTTTAAATCAGAAAGTATACTTCTTCCAACTTTGTTCTTCTATTTAAAGATTGTTTTCATTGTTCAGGGTCTGTTATGAATTTTAGATTGGATTTTTCTATTTCCGCAAAAAACTTGGTTGGGATTTTGGTAGGGATTATATTAATTTGTGGATTTCATTGGATAGTATTGACATCTTAATGATATCAATTTTCTAATCCATGAACAAGGAATGTTTTTCTGTTTATGTATTTAATTTCTTTCAGTAACGTTTTGTAGTTTTCATTGTACACAAGTATTCTTGGTTAATTTCTAAGTATTTTATTCACCTTACTGTTAGTGTAAATCTAATTGTTTTCCTAATTCCCTTTTCCAATTATTCATTGTTAACTAGAAGTGCAGCTGATTTTTATGTATTAATTTTGTGTCCTTTTTTTTTTTTTTGCTGAGAGAGAGAGAGAGAGAGAGAGAGAGTGTGTGTGTGTGTGTGTGTGTGTGTGTGTGTGTAATTCTTGGGGTTTTCTACATATAAGGACATGCCATCTGCAAACAGATAACTTTATTCCTTTCTTTCCAATTTGGAGGGTTTTTTTTCCTAATTGTTCTTTCTTGTACATTTGATACTATTTGGATAGAAATGGTGAAAGCAGGCATCCTATCTTATTTCTGACCTTAGAGGAAAAGCTTTAAGTCTTTCACCATTGTGTATCATGTTAGCTCTGAACCCGCCTCCCTCCCTCTCTCCCTCTCTTTTGTTGATTCTTTGTACTGGGGAGTGGAAACCAGAGACATTCTACCTCTGAGCTACACCTCTAGCCTGTTCTTTATTTTTTATTTTGAAACAGGGTCTCGCTAAGTTGCTGAGGATAGCCTCAAACCTGTGATCCTCTTGTCTCAGCCTCCCAAGTACTGGGATAAGAGTTCTATACCACCACATGCCCAGCATAGGTTTTTCATGTATGGTCTTTAATTATGTTGGAATGATGTCCATTATTACTAGTTTGTTGAATGTTTTTATCCTAAAAAGAGGTGTTGAATTTTTCAAATTTTTTTCAACTCATTGAAATGACCATGTGGTATCTTGTCTTTCTTTTCTGTGTTATGCTGATTGTTTTTCATATGTTGAACTATCTTTGCATTCTGGGAATAAATTCTATTTGGTCTGGTGTATAATCCTTTTACTATGCTGTGGAATTCAGTTTGCTGGTATTGTGTTGAGGATTTTGCATCAATGTTTATAAAGGATATTGGTTTGTAGTTACTTGTAGTGAGTGCCTTTATCGGACTTTGGTGTCCGGGCAGTGTTGGTTTCATAGAATGTTAGGAAGTGTTCTCTTTAGTTTGGGGGAGAAATTCGAGAAGAATTGGTGTTAGTTATTTAAATGTTTGGTAGAATTCACCAATGAACTCATCAGCTCTAGTGCTTTTCTTTGTCAGAAGATTTTTGATGACTTATTCAATATTCTTACTAGATAGATCTGTTTAAATTTTCTATTCTTTGTGACTGAATCTTAGGTTTTGTATTTCTAAGTATTTGCCTATTAATCTAGATTATCCAGTTTGTGGGCATACAATTGTTCATAGTACTATATTCTTATAATCTTTTTTCTTTCTATAGAATTGGTAGTTCTATAATTCTTTCTATATAATTTCTATATAATTTTATATAATTTCTTTCTATAGAATTGGTAGTTTTATTTTGAAATTTTTTTAATTTTTAATTTTTGCTGCACTGGGGATCAAACACAGGACCTCACGGTATGCTAGGCAAGTTGCAACTGTACCACCAAGCTACAACCCCAGCCCTTTTTAAAATCAATTTTATTTTGAGACAGGCTCTCACCAAGTTTTCTGTGCTGGCCTTGAACCTTGCAATCCTCCTGCCTCAGCCTCCTGATTGGCTGGGATTATAGGTTTGTGTCACCATGCCCAGCTTATTCTGGATTTTAGCAGTTTATGTATTCTTTTTTTTATTTTTTCGGTACTGGGGATTGAACCTAGGAGCATTCTACCTCTGAGCTATACCCCCAGTCCTATTTTTTATTCTTTATTTTGAAACAGGGTCTCACTAAGTTGCGGAGGGCCTCACTAAGTAGCTGAGGCTGGCCGTGAACCCGGATCCTCCTGTCTCCGCCTCCCAAGTACTAGGATTACAAGTGTGCGCCACTATGCCCGGCTGTATTCTTTTTTTCTTAGTTAATTTAGCTAGATAAAGGTTTGTCAATTTTTTTAATCTTCATAAAGCCAATTTTCATCTTGTTAATTTTTCTCTGTTGTTTTTTCTCTTCAATATTTGATTTATATCTCCCCTAATCTTTATTATTTCTTTCTTTCTGCTAGCTTTGGAATTATCAATTCATTCTTTTTTTCAAATCTGCCAGTGGTAAAGTTGGGTTGTTGATTTCAGACTCTTCTTCCTTTTCTCCTTCCCTCCCTGCCTCCCTCCCTTCCTTCATTCCATCCTTCTTTCCTTCCTTTTTCTTTTCTTTTCTTTTCTTTTCTTTTCTTTTCTTTTCTTTTCTTTTCTTTTCCTTTCCTTTCCTTTCCTTTCCTTTCCTTTCCTTTCCTTTCTTTTCTTTTCTTTTCTTTTCTTTTTTTCTTTTCTTTCCCTTCCCTTCCCTTCCCTTCCCTTCCCTTCTCTTCTCTTCTCTTCTCTTCTCTTCTCTTCTCTTCTCTTTTTCTTTTTTTGAGGCAGGGCTGGCCTTGAACTCCTGGGCTTAAGTGACCTTCCCGCCCCAGCCTCCTGAGTAGCTTGGGACTTCAGGTACATGCACTATTCCCAGGATCTTTCTTCTTTAATGTAAATGTTTATAGCTATAAATTTCCTTTTCTGAACTGCTTTTGCTATATCCCATAAGTTTTGGTATTGCAGTTCCAATTTTTTTCATTCCTAAATATTTTCTAAGTTACTTCGTGATTTAAGAGCATGATTTTTAACTTCCACAAATTTGTGAATTTTTCCTTTTTCTTCTGTTGTTGATTTCTAATGTTATTCTACTGCAGTAAGGGAATACACTTTAATGTCTATTTTTTAAAAATCTGTTTAGATTGATTTGTGGCCTAACATATGGCTTATTCTTTTTTTTTTTTTTTCGGTACCGGGGATTGAACCCAGGGGTGTTCTACCTCCGCAGTATACCCCCGGCCCTATTTTTTATATTTTATTTTGAAACCGGGCCTCACGAAGTTGCAGAGGGCCTCACTAAGTAGAGAGAGAGAGCGAGAGAGAGCTGAGGCTGGCCGCGAACCCGGATCCTCTGTTCTCCGCCTCCCAAAGTACTGGGATTACAAGCGTGCGCCACCATGCCCGGCCCCCACATATGGCTTATTCTGCAAAGTGTTCTGTGTGCACTTGAGAAGATTGTGTATTCTGCTGTTCCTGGGTAGTGTTCTGAATATACCTGTTAGGTCTACGTGGTTTACTGTGTAGTTTAAGTCCTATTTCCTTATCTGTCTTACTGTCTGGTGGTTCTGTCTCTTATTGAGAGTTGGGTATTGAAGTGTTCGACTATTATTTTGGAACAATTTGTCCCTTTCAATTTGTCAATTTTTGCTTCATATATTTGGATGGTCTTTCATTAGGTGTCCAAATATTTATAATTGTTATATCTTTTTGCTGTGTTGACACTTTTATTAATATGTGTTTTTTGGTCTCATAATTTTTAAAATTTAGTTTACTTTGCTCAGTATTAATGCATCACTCTCATTCTCTTTTGGTTATTACTTACATAGAATATCTTTTTCCATCCTGTCTCTTTAGATCTAAAATGAGTTTTTTTGTGAGTAGCATATTGTTGATTATGTATCTCATATGCATTCTTTTTTTTTTTTTTTTTTTGCGGTACCCGAGATTGAACCCAGGGGCCTTCTACCTCCGCGCTAAACCCCCGGCCCTATTTTTTATACTTTATTTTGAAACCGGGTCTCACTATGTATCTCATGCATTCTGCCATTCTCTTTATTTATTGATTGGAGAGTTTAATCCATTTACACTTAAGTTACAAATATAGAGGAATGACTTTTACCATTTTGCTATTTGTTTTCTATATGCCTTATGGCTTTTCTATCCCTCGTTTTCTGCTTTATTGTCTTTTGTACTTAGTTAATAATTTTTAATGTTTTAATTTCCTCATCATATCCTTTTGTGATTTTCTTTGTGGTTGCCATTGGGGTTACATTTAACATACTAAAGTTGTAACACACTAATTTCAGTTATACCAGTTTATTTTCAATAGCATATAAAAACTCAGCTCCTATACAGCTCTATCCCTCTTCAGCTTTCAGTGTCAGAAGATTATATTTTTATATATTATGTGTAAAACCTAATGATTTTTTTTTTTTTTTTGCGGTACCGGGGATTGAACCCAGGGGCGTTCTACCTCCGCGCTACACCCCTGGCCCTATTTTTTTATACTTTATTTTGAAACCGGGTCTCTCTAAGTTGCGGAGGGCCTTACTAAGTAGCTGAGGCTGGCCATGAACCGGATCCTCCAGTCTCAGCCTCCCAAGTACTGGGATTACAAGAGTGCACCACCACGCCCGGCTTCTAATGATTATTTTTTAATGAATTAGTGTCTAGAAAACTAAAAGTGGACTTACAAACTTAAATTATAATAATACTAGCTTTCATTGAGTTTCAGAAGTTTGTATTATTTCTTCAAGTATTTTTTCTGTTCTTTCTCTTTTCTCTTTTTGGAGTTCCCAAAGTATGTTGTTCCACTTGATAGCATACCACAGAACCGTTAAGTTCTTCAGTAATTTTTCTTTCTGATCTTCTAACTTGGTATTCATAATTGACCTACCTTTGCAATTCATTTATTGTTTCTTCTGCCTGCACAAATGTGCTTTTGCATCCTTAGATTTTTATTCGTTACATTTTTGAGCTCCAGCATTTTTTTAAAGGATGTTTTATCTTTATTGATATTTCCATTTTCTTCATTTTTCTTGACTTTGTCCATGTCTTTAGTTTTTTGAGCATCTTTAAGATAGTTTTAAAGTCTTTGTCCAATAAATCTGCCATCTGGTTTCTCCTCACACAGTGTTTACCGATTTATCTTTTCCCCTTTGAATGGCCTGTACTTCCTGTGTGTGTTTGTTTTGCATTGAGGATTTTTTTGTTTGTTGAAAACTATAATTTGGCTCTTTTGGAGTGCTAACTTGGGAAATCAGATTTTTCCCTTTTCTCCAGGGATGGTGGAGGGTGTTGTTGTTGTGTGTTTGTTTTCTCAATTGTTGTAGGGTATTTCTGTACTAAGGATCTGTTTACAGTATTCACTTGAGATCTCCTCAGCCTGTGGGTTTTTTTTTTGGGGGGGAGGTGTATATGGTGATTTTCTAAATTCTCCCGTGTAAGTAGTTCCTTTTCAGTGTTAATCCTTAAATGCCTGGTTCCTCATGGGAACTTTATTTTATCTATTTATTTTTTGTTGAGGTTCTGTGGATTAAATCCAGGGCCTTGCAAGTGCTAAGAAAATGTTCTACTACTAAGATAATCCCCAGTCCTAGTCTGGCTCCTAAAAGGGAAGGGGGGATTAAAGGAGTGTGAAAATGGCTCTGTGGTCTTTAATCCCCTGGAACCTTTCAGTGGGTGGGATTGCAACAATGGCAGCTTGTCTCTGCATCTGTACATTGTGATCTGAAGCAGTAATTAGCAATCAGAACACAGATTCTCAATAATTGAAGGACAGGTCCTTATTACCAGCCTTGGCTCCTGCAAATTGGGTGCAGATTGCTCTAGAAATATGTCCATAGCTGCCTGCTGTGGAATTGGGTATGCAGGATAGGTATCCATTATTGCATTAAGAGCTGAAATTGGCCCAAACTAACCTCCCTTTACAGTCCAAGCCTTCCCTTAGAAACTGCAAGCCTTTGCATAGCCTCTTGAGTGCGAGTGCCATGAAGGTTACAACAGACAGATCCTGTTAGTAAAATTTTTGTCTAGGTGGGGAGATGGATTCCCAGGATATCTTGTTTTTCATCTTTCTTTGACTACTTTCTTATAACAAACTTTTTATAACTTTTTTTAATTTTTGCAATACTGGAGATTGAACCCAGGGGCATTCTACCTCTGAGCTACACCCCCAGTCCTATTTTTTTTTTTATCTTTTATTTTGAAACAGGGTCTCACTAAGTTGCAGAGGGCCTCACTAAGTAGCTGAGGCTGGCCGCAAACCCCGATCCTCAGGTCTGAGCCTCCCAAGTACTGGGATTACAAGCGTGCGCCACCATGCCTGGCTATAACATTTGAAATATATGTTTATATATTATTTTGACAAAAATAATTTTAAAAGCACTCTCGGCAGATTATTTAGATCTTTTTCATAGGAACTCTTTGAGGAAGGTATTTTAAAAACAAAGACAATATTCTTAAATCTGTAAGTCATTAATTCAGATTTTTGTATATGGAAATTACTTGAAGGAAGGTATGGTTATTTTAGAAAGATAAGTATTCTAGATTATCCAAGTTTGGGGAGTATTCTTTTTGTCTTTTGTCTAATTTCTTAGTCTCTACTTTCCAAGTATCTATAGGCAAATTTTCCCATTTCCCTTTGGAAAGTGCTGTTTTCTTGCCTTTTTAGCCTTTCTATTGTGTCAGACTTAACAAGACAATGAGCCAACCGTGGGTATGAAATCCTTGGGAGGAGAGAGGAGGAAGTGGGAGGGGCAGCCATGGAGAATGTTTCCCTAAGTAATATGCAAGTTTTTTGAGAGAATGTAAGACCTTTGCCCCCTTTTAATGCTCTACTATTTTCTTTTAAATAGATTATTCTTCTGTCAGTCCTGATGTCCACATTGCAAAGAAATCATAACCCGCATTCAAAACAAATTATAGGAAAATACTGGGGGAAAATAAAAGAAGTCTGGGTTCTTAGCTGCAAACAACAGAAAGTGACTCCCATTAACTTAATCAGAAAGGAAGTCTTTTGGAAAGTACTAGGTAGCTCAGCTTGAGAACCAGACTTGGAATAAGGTCGGAAGCTCTGGGTAGCAAGGCCTGACCAGGAGGTTCTAAGGAGAGCAGTCTGCTTAGAACACTTGCTTGAACACTTGCTGTCCCAGGTGCTGCTGCTGCATGACTGCATACCGGTGGCTGTACTCATGAACTGTCCGCTGCTGTGATGAAGACCTTTGTGAAGAATCTCTGACTCTCCTGCACCTTGCCCTCACTCACTAGGATTCAGTGTCCAGAGCAGAAGGGCCTAATTGGCCTTAGGCCTGCACATGTGATGAGAGAAAGATGAAGAAAGAAATATCTGCTTCTGATCTCTTCAACTTCTCTCCAAATTGGAATGATATTTGATTGCTTTACTCCCTAAAGATGACATATGTCCCCTACAAATTTCGCCTTCTTTATAACCCCTGTCCTCAAGTACTCTTCCCAAAGATATCTGCAATTTTATTATATTTTTAAAAAAATATTTTATTGTTACCCATTTTTTTAAAAAAGCAAATGGAAAGATACTGTAGCTTTTTCTATACTTTGCTTATTTTTTCATTCCATATATTCCAGGAAACTCTTCTATTGGCATAGACATCTACCTGTTTTTTTATTGGCTGTCTTTTATTCCATTTTATTATAATAAGCAGTGGGTGTGGTGGTATATGCCTGTAATCCTAGTAACTTGGAGGGTGGAGACAGGAGGATCACAGGTTCAAGGCCAGCCTCTGCAATTAAGACCCTGTTTCAAAATAATAGGGCTGAGGTATAGCTCAGAGGTAGAATGTCCCTGGGTTCAATCTCCAATACCACCAAAAAAAAAAAAAAGAGAGAAAAGAAAACAGTGCTTTAATAGATATCTTCATACCTGTATCTTGGTGTTCTTTTGCAAATACTCTTAAGGTAAGGCTTAGTTGTGGGATTGATAGGTGGAGTCCCTGGTTTCGATGTTCGCCTTTAAAAAACGGTATTTTGTGTTAATGCCGACATGTTGAAGGGTGTGTTCTCCCTCACAACCTTGGCAAACTGAATGTTGTTACACTTTTAACCTTTTGCAATTTGTTGGCAAAAAGTATGATTTGATTAAATTTCTTTAATTTTTTTTTTGCAGTACTGGGGATTGAACCCAGGGGCATTCTATCTCTGAGCTACACCCCTAGACCTATTTTTTATTCTTTATTTTTGAAACAGGTTCTCACTAAGTTGCAGAGGGGCTTCTAAGTAGCTGAGGCTGGCCATGAACCTGTGATCCTCCTGTCTCAGTCTCCCAAGTACTGGGACTACAAGTGTGTGCCACCACACCTGGCTCTTGATTAAATTTCTTTAATCATGATGTAAGGTCACTTTTTGCTATTCTGATGGTCTTATATGTTTTATGGGGTGTGTTTATGTGTATGCTGACCCTGTTGTCAACTTGTTTTTCTTTGAGATTGCTTTTTTCTTAGTGATTTTTTTAAATGAACTCTGAAAAATAAAGAAATTAGTTTTCCACTTTCTGCAATTTTATGTCTGCCTCTCTTCCATTTGAATTTTGTGACTACACAATTTAGATAAACAGTGATAGCTTAAAGACATTATTAGGTTATCTTTTTTGAATTATTGCTATCTCCTTTATTAACATGTATAACCATAGACTATGGAGGATTTTTTTCTTGATAGCTATTTATTAAGAAATATTCTTTAAGAAATAGCTTTGCTTAGCTGGGCGTGGTGGCACACCACGCTTGTAATCCCAGTACTTGTGAGGCTGAGACAGGAGGATTGCAGGTTCGTGGGCAACCTTATCTACTTAGTGAGGCCCTCCACAATTTAGTGAGACCCTGTTTCAAAATAAAGAATAAAAAAAATAGGGCTGGGGGTGGGGCTCGGAGGTATAATGCCCCTGGGTTCAATCCCCAGTACCGCAAAAAAAAAAAAAAAGAAAAAAGAAAAGAAATAGCTTTGCTTAAATGAGCAAGTAGAAAATGATTTTACTCCAGAGAAATTGTTATATACCCACTACTCCTTATTTACTGAATCAAGGGAATATTCTCTTGGTCAGAGAAAATGGAGATGAAAAGAAAATTTAGGAGTTCCTGCTTTTTTCCTGTTTCTGGTATTATACAGCTGTCTAACTTGTGGAATTCTGATTTATTCTGATTTCTTTATTGTTTTGTTAGGTCTGCTCTCCCACCTCCAGTCTTTTATTTTGTGTTTACCATTTTTGTTCCTTTACATATATATTGCTATTTTACATTCATCTATAATTATTTCCTCCCTTTTTTGGCCATCGTATATGAACCTTTTAAATCTGAGTAAATTTAAAACCAATTGGTTCTAGTACTATGGATAAATTTTCTGTGGCTAAATTGGATGGTCTTATTAGAAAATGTGTTCTTTGTCTTTTTAAAACTAACTCCTTTGTAGTTGTTTGTACAGATTTTAGTTGCTACATTCTTCTGTATAATCTTTCCTTTTAGATTAAGAAATGAATTCATAGCCTGTTATTTAAATGAGGCTTTTGAAATCTGTTTTACTGATCTGTATCATATCTAACTATGCCAGTATTTCCTTCCTTGTCTGACGTGAACTCTAAAATTATATGAACACTTTCTCCCTGTTTCCTGGCATTTCCAATCAAGTGTGTTCCTCATTCTTAGTTGGAAATAGGTCCAGAGTTGTAGTTTCCTTTTTTATTTTTATTAATCTAATGATAAAAGAAAATTAACCAAGCATGTCAAGAACTTGTTAGAAAACTGTATATTTTTAAAATTGTTAAGTCCCTGATTTTCACTGTATTTTTCCTGTCTTCAATTTCATATTTAATTGCAAGAATATTCCAATTTTCCCATTTCTACTACATTAGTAGGAGGCATGTATATGGTGTTCTGGTGGATTTTTTTTTTTTTTTTTTTTTAGGTGCCAGGGATTGAACCCAGGGGCGTTCTGCCTCCGAGCTACACCCCCAGCCCTGTTTTTTATCCTTTATTTTGAAACTGGGTCTCATGAAGTTGCAGAGGGCCTCACTAAGTAGCTGAGGCTGGCCGCGAACCCCCGTCTCAGCCTCCCAAGTACTGGGATTACAAGCGTGCACCACCATGCTGGGCTCTAGTGGATTTTATTTTTTAGATCTCTACTACCCAATGGTCACTAGCCACACATTGGGCTATTTATGTTTAGACTTAAATTAATTAAAATAATTTGATTCATTAATTTGGAATAGCTATATTTCAAGTGCTCAGTAACTATATGTGGTTACATGTGTATTGGACAGCACAGTTACAGATTATTTTCATCACTGTGGAAAGTTCTATTGGATAGTGTTCTTCTAGACAATTAGTGCTATTCTGCTTCTTATTCTAAAAAGTTATAATCCTGAAGATGATGTACTCCTGTTGCTGTCCTCTAGTATTAAAAGAAATTTGAGAATTTTTTTAAAGGTATGAGGCATTTTATAAACTGATATAAATCAGACACTATTTGTGTTAGTGTGTGTGTGGGGGGGTGCTGGGGATTGAACCCAGGGGCATTCTTTCTCCAAGCTGTAGCCCCAGTCCTATTTTATTTTTTATTTGGAAACAGGGTCTCTCTAAGTTACTGAAAGCTTTGCTAAGTTATTGAGTCTGGCTTCAAACCTACTATACTTTTGTCTTAACTTCCCAAGTATTGGGATTACAGGTGTGCACCACCATGGTTGGCTTCGTGTTACTTTTTTTTTTTTTTTCCGGTACGGGGATTGAACCCAGGGGCGTTCTACCTCCACGCTACACCCCTGGCCCTATTTTTATGCTTTATTTTGAAACCGGGTCTCACGAAGTTGCGGAGGGCCTCACTAAATAGAGAGAGAGAGAGAGAGAGAGAGAAAGAAAGAGAGACAGCGAGAGCGAGCTGAGGCTGGCCGCGAACCAACTTTAATGAGGTATAAGTTGTATGCAATAAAATGTACCCATTTTAAGTGTATTGTTCAATGAGTTTTGACATAACTATACCCACCCACCTATGTAAACACCACCACAATCAAGATTTAGAACATTTGTGTTTCTTGTGTGTACGTGTGTGTGTGTGTGTGTGTGTGTGTGTGTGTGTGTGTGTAGTACTGGGGATTGAACCCAGAACCATTCTACTTCTGAGCTACACCCCCAGCCCAATTTTTTAGTTTTATTTTGAAACAGGGGCTTACTAGGCTGATGAGAATCTCACTACTTGCTGAGGCTGTCCTCGAATTGTGATCCTCCTGTCTCAGCCTCCCAAGTACTGGGATTACAGGCAAGTGCCACCACACCTGGCTCAGAACATTTCTATTATAACATTTTCTATTATTCCTTGTGCCCATTTGCTGTCAATACCACCTGTTTTCTATCACTGTATATAAATTTTGCCTATACGAGAATTTCATATAAATATAATAATACAGTATGTCTTCTTTTTGTAGCTGGCTTCTATCTCTAAGCATAATATTTTAAAAATTCATCCTTGTTGCTTGTGACAGTACAGTTTTCCATCAGTATCTATGGCATTGGTTCTAGGACTTTCTCACCAATGCTAAAATTCTCAGATGCTTCAGTCACTTACATAACATGATGTAGTGTTTGCATATAACTTGTATTCTTCCACATACTTTAAATCATCTCTAGATTACTTATAATACGTAGCACATTGTAAGTGCTATGTAAATAGTTGTTATACTGTATTGTTTAGGGAATGATATCAAAGAGGAAAAGGACACATGTGAATTCTTTTCCCCATCTGCAGTTGGTCAGTTTTTATTGCTGAGTAGTATACCAATGTATGGATATGATATAATTTATCTATTCACCTGTGATCACACTTGGGTTGTTTTCAATTTGGGTTTATTGAATGCTATGAGCATTCATATACAAGACGTTCATGAACATATATTTTCATTTCTATTTGTTAAATACTTAAGAGTAGTATTGTTGGATCATAGCATATAGATCAATGGCATAGAATATAGATTCCAGAAGACTCATATTCTTTTTTTGTTTGTGGTACTGGGGATTAAACTCGGGCATTCTACCTTCAAGCTATACCCCCAGCCCTTTTTGTTTTTTTATTTTGAAACAGGGTCTCACTAGATTGCTGAGAGCCTTGCTATGTTGTTGAGGCTGTCCTTGAACCTGCACTCCTCTTGTCTCAGCCTAGCCTTGCTATGTTGTTGAGGCTGTCCTTGAACCTGCACTCCTCTTGTCTCAGCCTCCCAAGTACTGGGATTACAGACATGCACCACCACGCCCAAATCTTTGTTTTGATAAAGATGATTCAGTTATTCACTAGGGAAAGAATAGTCTTTAACATAGGTTCTGGAACAACAGAGAAAATGAAATAAATCTTGACTTATACCTCTCATCATACACAAAATTTAACTTAAAATAGATTATAGGCCAAGACATAAAAGTAAAGTCTAAAACCATAAAAATTCTAGATAAAAACACAGAATAAAATCTTCATGACCTTTGGTTTAAAGATTTTTTAGACCTAAGATATCTTCCATTTGTTTTTCTTAGACATATACTACTACTATATAAGAAAAAATGGACAAATTGGACTTCTGCCCTTTTTTTTTCCCTCTTGTTTTTTTTTTTTTTTTTTTGCGGTACTGGGGATTGAACGCAGGGGCGGTCTACCTCAGCGCTACGCCTCCGGCCCTATTTTTTATGCTTTATTTTGAAACCGGGTCTCACGAAGTTGCGGAGGGCCTCACTAAGGAGAGAGAGAGAGACAGGGAGAGAGAGAGTAAAAGCTGAGGTTGGCTGCGAACCCTGATCCTCCGGTTTCCGTCTCCCAAAGTACTGGGATTACAAGCCTGCGCCACCACGCCCGGCATGACTTCTGCTCTTTGAAAGGCACATGGAAAAGATAGACAAATTACATATATCTAACAATGGACTTGAATCTACAGTATATAAAGATGCACTTAAAACTTTATAATGAGAGGATAACCTCATAAAAGGGAAGAAGATTTGAATAGAAACTTTACAAAAGAAGATATATAAATAATCAATTAGTATGTGAGAAGATGTTTAAAGTTAGTCATCAGAGAAATGAAAATTAAAACACAATATGATGCTGTTTTATATTTACTGTCATAGCTAAAACTTAAAGGGCTAATGGTCAGCGGGGATGTAGAACAGCTGGAACACTCGTGCTTGTTGGTGAAAGCATAAAATAATTCAACTTCTTTGGAGCAATTTTTGGCAGTTTCTTATATTATTTTTAATAGCCTTCTGAATTTCTTCAGTAAGTTATTATAGGTTACTTCCCCTATGGTTTATTTCTTTACCCTTCAGTTATATACCTCTTTAGAGAAAGATTTTCTTGAGTACTTGGAATCACTATTTTTCAGTGGATGTTACAAAACTATTTTTTCTTTTGTTTTGTTTTCCTTCTAGTTAACTTCAGGTAATGTAGGAGAAAGCTGTACCATGCAGGTGAGAGTTACAAGTACATTTACACTAAGATAGTTGATTCCTTCATATTGGATATCTAACTGATAAAAGATGATCAGGAGACAGTAGTTAAGGACTCGAATGTTTGGAGCTTGCCTATGTTAATGGAATTAAAGCAGGAATGATTTATTTGTTAAAAACAGAATTCTATGTATTTGTAAATAGCAGTAGCAACTTTAGTTATACTCATATTCTAAGAGCAAGTGTTGACTAGACATGAATATAGCAGGGGAAATGTATATGGTTACCAAGTTGTGAGCTACAGAAAAATGTAGCAAATAATTTACTTTTTCAGATGCTAATTTTTCTGTTTCATCTATTTTAGGATTATTGGGAGTTGTCCAATGTCCTTAGGCTGTCTTCTGGATGGCATACCTTAAAAACTGGTTTTCTCCACAGGGTTTCTCAAGCTACTAGAAGTCTTCATATTTGCAGTTGTCAGTACTTGGAGTTTGGATACCACTGTGTTTGCAGTAGTGCATGTCATGCAGCAAGTGCTTCATAAATATTTGTTAAATGAAGTTTAGAAAATACAATCTGCCATGCCTTTGTTCTGCAATCTCCAAATTTCTGTTGAGACCATCCAAGAGGTTTTCCTTCTCAGATATTATACCTTTGAAGCCTAGAATTTCTGTCTTTTATATTTTCTATATCTTTGTTGAGGCATTTCATCTTTTCACTTATTGTAATCATTTCCCTTTACATCCTTGTGCATATTTATAATAGCTGCCTTAACATCCTTGTTTGCTAATTCCAACATGTGGCTTATCTTGGCATCTGAGTCTGTTGGCTGCCCCCCCACACTCACTTAGTTATGGGTCATATTTTTTTGCTTTGCTCATCTTGTAAATTTTAGTTGGATCTTAAATGTTGAAGGGAGTTGGATTATTATTTTCTTTAAGGAGATCCTGAGTTCCATTTTAGTAGACATTTAAATTAATGGTTGATCTGATATTGTTAGGCTTGGTTTTCTTTGATAAGTCTGGTTCAGATTTATCTATTTTTTTTAATTGGTGCGTTGTAATCATACATCTTGATGGGTTTCGGGGTGATAGAAGTATACATGCACACATGGATCAATTAGCCCTCCTCCAATTCCCACCCCCAAGATTTATTTATCTTTTGTTTTATGCCTTGGTCCCTGCTCCTAAGGCATGACCTTTCTGTGGTCTCAGCTGAATGTCTGAGGTATTCAGTGAGGTCTTTCCTTTTTGGCTGGGCCAGAATGCCAACTTCTCCCAGTATTGTACTCTCTCTGGTGCTTCTTATTATACTTTCAGATCCTACACATATATCCATGCAAACATTTTTCTTTCTCTTCCTATGCATTACCTCTTCTCTGGTACTCTGCTCCATAAACTCCATCTACCTTAGCAACCCAATTCTCTAATCTCTACCTTCTCATCTCAGCGAAACAGTTCCACTTCCTTCTGCTCTGTCAGAAAAGAGCCTCCAGGTTGAAAGCAAAGCATGTATGAGGGGTACCTCATGTTTCTTTTTTCTCAAGGATAAAAACCTATCTGCAACAATTGTAGTATGATATAAAAAATTTAACGTCCATTAGTGACAAAGTTAAAAGTACTACTTGTACTACTGTGTAACATAATTTTCACGTTCACTAAGTAGCTGAGACTGGCCCGGAACCTGAATCCTCCGCTCTTAGCCTCCCAAGTACTGGGATTACAAGCGTGTGCCACCACACCAGGCTACTTAGTGAGACCCTCCGCAATTTAGTGAGACCCTGTTTCAAAATAAAGAATAAAAATAGGGCTGGGGGTGTAGCCCGGAGGTAGAATGCCCCTGGGTTCAATCCCCGGTACCGCAAGAAAAAAAAAAATAATAATTTTCATGTTCAAGTTCATGGACTCTCTACTCCAACACAGGCATATTCTTAGACTTCCTCTCCATTCTTTTTTTTTTTGCAGTACCGGGGATTGAACCCAGGGACATTCTACCTCCGCGCTACACCCCCGACCCTATTTTTTTATACTTTATTTTGAAACCGGGTCTCACGAAGTTGCGGAGGGCCTCACTAGGTAGAGAGAGAGACAGAGAGAGAGCTGAGGCTGGCCGCGAACCCGGATCCTCCGGTCTCCACCTCCCAAAGTACTGGGATTACAAGCGTGTGCCACCACGCCCGGCTCTCCTCTCCATTCTTGTAGTAGCTATATTGTCATTTTGGTTATAGCAATACTGCATTTTTATGTGATTATAACTAGATAAATGCAGTTCACAGTTAAGTGATACAGTATATTGTGACTTTTTTTCCTGTACATTTTGCTTTTTCCTGGAATTATAGTAGTCTCTTATTTTTCACTTGTTTAATTGTATAAATTATTCTACATTTGAGCACATTTGGTATTCTATCAATTTTATTTTCTCAGGGGCATTCTGATGTGCTCTCATCTGGATTAATTTCTGTCTACACTTGCTGTATGGAAGTGTGCTTGAGATGCCCTTTCCCCTCGTTCTGGGACTTTCTTGTCCTCTCCTGAAAGGTGGATTCTTAAGTTACTGGATCTTGTCATCTTCCTTCTTGTTTCCCACTTTTGTTTTGGTGGGGTACATCGTTTAGTAACTTTCTAAGAGAGTATCTGGGAAACAAAATTACTTGAGATTTTGTTTATTTTAAAATGTCTTTGTTATATGCTCACACTTGATTTGTATTGAATTCTAGGCTGGAACTATTTTTCCTTAAAATCAGAAGGTGTTGCCCAGTTTTGTTTTAGCAGCTAGTATCACTATTAAAAGGGGCAATGTCATTTTGATTCTAGATTCTTTTTTTGTGAAATTATTTCTTGGCAGGCAGCTTTTAGAATCTTCTTTTCATCTCTTCAGTATTCAGAACTTTCACAAAGATGTGTACGCTTCCATTCGGGTCTACTTTTGTAAATTTTGCTAGGTATTCATACTCCCTTTCAGTTTGAAAACTCATTTTAAAAAAATCTTCTGTTTATTGCTTGTCCTTTCTATTATTCTGATAATACTTAAGCATTATATTCCTGCAACCCTTTCATTACCTACCTCATAGGGTTGAGGATTAAACAAATTTACATATATACAGTGCTTCAAATAGTGCCTGGAATGTAGAAAGTGCATGTGGTACCTATAATTGTTGTTGTTTAGTTTCATAACTAATTGTCTTGAGGAAAGTAGCTTTGGTTTCTTATTTCTCTTTTTTTGTGTGTGTGGTACTGGGGATTGAACCCAGGGGCGTTCTACCTCTGAGCTACACCCCCAGCCCTATTTTTTTTATCCTTTATTTTGAAACAGGGTCTCACTAAGTTGCAGATGGCCTCATTAAGTAGCTGAGGCTGTCCACAAACCCGGATCCTCCTGTCTCAGCCTCCCAAGTACTGGGATTACAAGCGTTCGCCACC